>CM066330.1:254012370-254099870 GCA_033807585.1 Hydrophis major
TCCTCCTCCTTCTTCTTCTTCTTCTTCTTCTTCTTCTTCTTCTTCTTCTTCTTCTTCTTCTTCTTCTTCTTCTTCTTCTTCTTCTTCTTCTTCGTTTAAGGAAATTTAGGGTCACCTGAGCTGAATCTGCACCAAAGATTTGCTTTAAGCAAGATGATGTGCTACAAGGAAAACATAGGACACCACTACAGGTAGTCCTTGTCTTACAACAGTTCATTTAGTGACTGTTCAAAGTTACAATGTCAAAAGTTTCTTTTTGTGGCTAAGTGAGACATTTGTTACGTTAATTTTGTCCCACTGTATGACCTTTCTTGCCACCGTGGTTATGTGAATCACTGCAGTTGTGAAGTTAATGTTGGAAGTTAACACCCACCTCCTCTCCTAGAGAAATTGAATATTTTAGGATATACTACAAAGGTGGAATATTTCTGCTAAAAGAGAAGTAGAAACTCAGAGAGAAACTCAGCCCTCTGACCTTTGCTAATGGACCATTAAAGCCAGGGCCAGTCTATTCTAAATAACAAAGATCTACCTCCTTCAGGTAGAGCCATAATAGGAATTGTCCAAAGCCCTTGCTGCCACCCAGCAAGGCTCAACCAAGCCTGGGACTCGGGACAGCCTACAGAGTTGCCCCTGTATGGCCCCATGGGAGTCTGACAAGCAATCAGAACACAAGCTCACATTCAAATCCCAACAGAGGGCATAAAACTGAGGGACTCAGTTTTGTCTTCTCTTTTTTCTTCACCCAGGAGCTCCAAGGCATGGGATCCTGTCCACCGTTAAACCTTCTTTCCAAGCAACTTCCATGAATCCACTGTCTTTTTCCCCACTTGGAGGTGAACCCAGGAGGACATTTCTTCCAACATTAGTAACACGATTGTTAAATGAATCTGATTCGCACCCTCTTTGACTTTGCTGTCAACCGTCATAAACAAAAACCAGTTTCCAAATATCCGAATTTTGATCACGTGACCATGGGGATGCCGCAACAGTTATAAAGGTGGAAAATGGTAATAAGTCACTTTTTTCAGCGCTGTTGTAACTTTGAATGGGCATTAAATGAAAGTTGAGGATTGCCTATAATAACTTTTGGAATTGCCATTCTAAATAAAGCACAATTTTCTTGCTTCCAGTTATCTATTATTCTATGTGTCTAATCATTAAAGTTAAATGAAAGTGAAATGTCTAGCTAAAAAGCCTTTCAGGAATGCAAATTGAAGTCATTATCTTTCGTGGCGCTGGCAATGGAATTCATGCCAATAGAATGCAATAGCTGGACCTTTAGATTGTTGGCATAAATAATAGCTAATGAAATGACCCAGCAAAACATTGGATTACACGTTTTATTTGCCTTAGTAAATGCTTGTGGCTGTTGCAAAGAGGCCGTCTTTACTGACCCAGCTCCCCAAATACGACAAACCCTCTGAGGTGAACTCAAAAAATTCCTTTATTAGGAATGCTGGCAAAAAGTTTATCTTGCAGACTAATGAGTCCAGTCGGCTGGAAGATGAATAGTTGTCTATCCCACCTATTCATCTCCGCCCCCTGCCTTTTATCCCCAGAGCTATTGTGGGGCTTCGCTAGCAGTGGTGGTTCTTCCATACTAAGGATCAGCCCATAGATTTCCACTGCTCTCCTCTCCTCTGCCTTCTGTGCATCTGTGTGTCAGGCACTGGATCCATCAGCCACCTCAAGACCCGAAGGCTGTTGACTCTCCATCTGAGGGCTGAAGGATGGCCCAGCCTCTGCCTCTGCCTCTCTCTCTCTCTCTGCCAACTCCATTCCCTTTTCCCCCTTGGAGTTCTCAGGTTGTCCTGATGCTGACCATGACCACCACACCTTCTCTTCCTCCTCTGATACAGCTGTTGGAGGGGCTGGCGGCCGACAAGCCATAACATCGTCTACCAGAAAGAGCCATGATTATCTATAGACTTCATGCCTTTTGGAAGCCAATTCTTGAATTTAGAAACCACTACGCTCACATTTTCGATTCTGCACTAGGTGAACCAGTTAAATTATGTGAAGCCCACCTCTGAAAACCTCCCATGATCGAGCACCCGCAACTGCTGGAGGCAAGTTTTTCCACAGATTAATCATTTACATTGTCAGGAAATTCCTCCTTAGTTCCAGGTTGGCTCTCCCACTGAGGGGCTGCCATCCATTGCTACTTGTCCTGCCCTCTGATCTTATGGCAAATAAATCAACCCCCTCTTCCCTGTGATAGACCCTCAAGTACTGGAAGATGCTATTGGGTGTTAGACTGACACATACCTAGTTCCCTGAGCCGTTCATCCTACAATTTAGCCTCCAACCCTTTATCAGTCTTTTTTTGCTCTTCTCTGCACTCTTTCTAGGGTCTCAGCATTTATTTTTATTTTTTTTGCATCATGACCACTTGGCTGATTAGTTCCCACGATGGCCATTTCAGCTATGGATGGTGCGGTAAACTCCAGTGCATGCTTTAAATCAGGAGTCTCCTCCAACCTTGGCAACTTTAAGACTGTGGACTTCAACTCTCAGAATTGCCCTGCCAACTAGCTGAGGAATTCTGGGAGTTGAAGTCCACAACTCTTAAAAGTTGCCAAGGTTGGAGGCGCCTGCTTTTAATGATATGGGGATGACTATTAAAGATCATTGCTTAAGGCTTCGTAAACTGTAGGATATTGCCAAAGAGATTTCTCTGACACTGACTTTCCCCGAATTTACTTTTTGACCAAAGTTTCAATGAATATGTCTGTGGAGATACTCCAATCATCCAAAAATCATCAAAAAGCACCTTTGGTTGGCCCAAAGGTGCTTTTTCCAGAGGCAAGTGGACTTCCTTGTTTTTCCTTGAAGACATTTCGCTCCTCATCCAAGAACCTTCTTCAGCCTTCCATTTTGTTATGTTCTGTGCATGGGTGCAAGGATGGAGATGAGCCAGTGAAACAGTGAACTTCAAACTCTTTATTTACACGTGAAACAGCTCAGCTCAATGGCCACGATGGGCCCCTTTATATAGGCAACCCTTAACTTATTTAACCAATGAAAGCACAGGGAGCGCTAGCTCCATTAACCAATGGGAGAGGCTCGTTAATAGCCAATCAGATTCTCCTGAACGGACCAATCCGATGTCGCTATTATCGGCCAATCAGAAGTGCAGGGCCAGAACCTAGCATTTTGCTTCAAGCTATTAATAATCTTTATTAAGTATTTATTGATTCACAACACCCCTTCCCCCCAGGTTCTGTTTAAGAGGTGCGGTCACGTAGTCTTTGAGGTAGGCCGGTTGTTTTGATTGTCTATTAGATTTTCATTGTCCTCCCGGTATTTGGCTACAGTCTTGTTGGGGTAGGACGTTATCTGGTGAAAAGGGTGCCTCCCGTTCTGCATTCGAATTTTCGTCATCGCTACTGCTCTCGGCATCTCTTTGAGGCGAGGCCACCCCCATTCTGAATCCATCACGTGCTGCCTCTGAGCGGTCATTACTACCGCTTAAACTTTCTGCCGCTTCGAATTCAGCTTCCTCGCTATCTCCTCCCCCCTCGGTTTGGAAATCAGGGGGCTCGGAGATCCCTGACTGTAGCCTTGAATGCAGCTGATCAATATGGCGCTTCCATATTCTATCATCGTGAAATTTCACGCGGTACGATCTAGGGCCAGTTACTTGTACTATAGTTGCCTCGACCCACAACGGATCACCCGAAAAGTTCCTAGTGAAAACCAAATCGCCTACCTGGAAATTGCAACATTTCCTGCTGGAACCGTGTGGTTTTTCAGGTTCATATGATGGATGTAGACGGTCGAGGTGGGAGCGGAGTTTCCATCCCATTAATAACTCGGCGGGAGTTTTATTGGTGGCACTGTATGGAGTGATATGCTGCAAAAGGAGTATCCGGTTAATCTTGTCTTCTATATCGCCATAGTCCATTTTATGCAAGGTTTTCTTGACGAATTGTACCATGCGCTCGGCCCTTCCGTTGGCTGCAGGATGCGCCAGCAAAGTTAGCGCATGTCGAATACCACAGTCCGCCAGTACTGTTCGAAGGACAGCATGGTAAATTGAGGTCCGTTGTCGGATACTAGAACGCCTGATAATCTGTGTGTTGCAAAGTCTGTCTAGTTTCCTGATGACTGATTCGGTCGTTGTATTCATTTCATGGATTTCAAGCCAGTTCAAGTAGGCATCCACCGTTAATAAGAATGTGTGTCCCTTGGTAGGACCCGCAAAATCCAGATGAATACTGGACCATGGTCCCCTCGGTGTTTCCCATTCAGTTGGGGTTGCTTTCGGCAGGGCGTTGCTTACTTCTTGGCATTTGTGACAGGCTTTTACCCATGTCTCTATCTGCTTGTCAATACCCGGCCACCATGTGTAGCTTCGTGCGAGGGCTTTCATATGCACGATGCCAGGGTGGCCATCATGCAAGTTCCTTAGTATCGCTGGTTGCAACCACTCTGGGACAACAACTCTATCATCCCAGATAATGCAGCCCTTTTGAGAAAATAGTTCTGTTTGCCGATTTTTGAATGGGGTGTAGTTGTCAGGTATTTGATCCAACGGCCATCCCCACTCGACCCAATTGAGGACTTGTGCTAAAATGGGGTCGCGTTTCATTTCCATCGTGATATCTCGGGCTGTTAATGGCGACGTTCGAAGTGTCTCGATCTGCAGTGTTGTAACCGTCGGAGCGGGGTCATCAATGGTCTCTGGAAGAGGTGCGTGGCTCAATGCGTTGGCGTGGGGAATGGCCTTCCCCGGGCGATGTTGCAACTTGTAATTGTATGCTGCCAAGAATTCTGACCAGCGGGTCATTCTGGGAGATAATATATACGGTGTTGGCCTATCTTCTGCTATTATTCCCAGCAAAGGTTTGTGGTCAGTCACTATGGTAAAGGCTCGGCCATACACATATTCATGAAATCTCTTAACTGCGGATATTATAGCAAGGGCCTCCTTATCAATTTGACTGTAGTTGCATTCCATTTTTGATAACGTCTTTGAGAAATAGGCAACAGGGGCTTCATTACCGTTTGGCAAAACGTGGCTTAAAATGGTGCCCACTCCGAATGGGGATGCATCACACGTGATCATTAAAGGCAAAGTCTCGTTATACTGCATCAGAACAGCATCAGAAGTCAATAAATTTTTTACATGTCGAAACGCCTGTTCTTCTCTGTGTCCCCATACCCAGGTTGCTTTTTGTCCAATAAACAATGTAGGGGTTCAGCTACGGTTGCTTTGTGAGGCAGGAAAACGTTATAAAAATTGATAAGGCCCAGAAAAGCCTGGAGGTCGGCCTTGTTCCGGGGTTTTGGGGCGTTCTTGATTGCCCTGAGTTTGTTATTGGTAGGGTGAATGCCTTGACTATCAATTAAATATCCCAAAAATTCTACACGATCCGTACATAAATAACACTAGTTTTTTTTAACCTTGAGACCTGAGTCTTTAAATCTCTGGAGAACCAACCTCAGGCGTTCCTTTAGTATTTTCTGAGTTGGGGCTGCGATTAACACATCATCAAAATATGGGACAACACCTTTTATCCCTTGTAATAGCCTTTTCATCAAGCTTTGAAAGATTCCCGCGGCTATGCTCACTCCGAACTGGAGTCGGTTACATATAAACGCACCTCTGTGCATAATGATTGTTTGGGCCTCTGCTGTTTTTTTTTTCAACTGGCAGTTGTTGGTATACCTAGGCTAAGTCTAGTTTAGCGAAGACTTTTCTGCCCCCCAGGGAATGGAGGAGGTGTTGCACCACTGGTACCGGGTAAGCATTTTGTTGAAGGGCGTGGTTCAGGGTGGCTCGGTAGTCCCCACAAATTCTTATCGATCCATCCGGCTTGATGGGTGTTACGATTGGGGTTTCCCAGGGAGAGTGATCGGTTGGTTCTAACACACCCTGAGCTATTAATTTATCAAGCTGCTTGTCAATCTTTGGTTTAAGGGCAAATAGAACTTGACGAGGCTTAAGGCGGATGGGAGCTATTTCGGGATTGAAGTTAAACAATATTGGGGTCCCCTTGTACTCGCCTAATTTTTCTGCGAAGACGTCCTGGAATTCATGGATGAGGTCTTCTTCCCAATCGCTGCTGCAGGTTCGGTGAATGCCGGCTACTTCAATTCCAAGTGGAGCGAACCATTGGAGGCCTAACAAACTAGTCCGATCCTTGTCGATTACAGTCAGGGGTAGAAATGCTGTACGGTTCTTAAATGATACCCGTACTCGGCTGGATCCAACGACCGGGATTTGATTTCCTTGATAGTCCTTGAGTATGAGCCTTTGGAATCTGAGGTCTTGCCTACGGATAGTGGGGATGAGCTGCTTGAGGGTCTTCCAGGAAACCATCGAGAGGGACGATCCTGAATCGACTTCCATCAGGCAGGGCTGGTTTTCGATGGCCACTTTCACTCGGATCTTTTTGGTGTCAAGAGACGAGGCGTGACCGATCATGATCATTTGGTGAGCCTCTTCTCGCTTCGTTGGGTGGTTTAGGGTTTTGTTTCTGTAGGAGTGGTTGTTCCATTGGTGGTTCACGGGTCCTCGCTTCATGGGACGACTTCCCGTTGGTTGGCGATAGTTAGCCCCCCTTGAGGGCTGGCTGGGTCCTGGCTTGCTTCTACAGACCCGTCCTATATGGCCTCTTTTCCCGCACACATGGCAGAGCGCGTCGAGGAATTTGCATTCTGACCGGGGGTGGCTTGCTCCACACCCGGCGCATTGGTATTGCGATTTCTGGCGTTGGTCCCATTCAGACCGAAGTCGATGGACCTCTTCCTCGTCGCTTTCTGACGACAATTCAAGGTCCTCGTGGTGGGCTGTATCTAGCTCTCCCTCTGACTGAGGTGAAATGTCGCAGGCTCGTTGGCGAACCAGTGCGTGAGTGCGGCGCATTTGGGCAGCCGACTTCCTGGTCGCTTCTGCTGCAGTAGCTTCAGCTATGGCATCTTTAAGGCTTAATGTCGCCCTTCGCCATTAGTTTACTCTGAGTGCCTGGTGCATCTAATCCCAGAACTATTCGGTCTCTTAGGGCTTCTTCTAAGTCGGTAAACTCGCATAGGCGTCCCAGATTCCGGAGATCCACGATGAAATCAGCAACACTTTTGCCCTTCCGCTGACTTCTCTGATAAAATTCATGCCTTCTAACGAGCGTTGGCACGGTTGGTACGTAGTGAGCCTTGGCCATCTTGAATACGGTTGGCCCGCAATGAGTTAGGAATACCGCTCGTTTCTTTCCGGTAGTGGCATCCTTCAAATTGTTGGTTTCCAGAAATATCTGGAAGCGATCCATATATGAGTCCCAGTCTTCTTGTGCCGGGTCGAATGGAGCGGGTGGTATGACGCTGCCGGACATGGTTCCGCCGTTGGTGCATTCAGCCAGATGCTCGGTTATGGTTCTTCATTGTTCAGTAAGCTCTGACGTCTCCACATCCCACCCTCGTCGCCAGTGTTATGTTCTGTGCATGGGTGCAAGGATGGAGACGAGCCAGTGAAACAGTGAACTTCAAACTCTTTATTTACATGTTAAACAGCTCAGTTCAATGGCCACGATGGGGCCCTTTATATCGGCAACCCTTAACTTATTTAACCAATGAAAGCACAGGGAGTGCTAGCTCCATTAACCAATGGGAGAGGCTCGTTAATAGCCAATCAGATTCTCCTGAACGGACCAATCCGATGTCGCTATTATCGGCCAATCAGAAGTGCAGGGCCAGAACCCAGCACTTTGCTTCAAGCTATTAATAATCTTTATTAAGTATTTATTGATTCACAACACATTTCAACCAGAATTTTCTTCT
This sequence comes from Hydrophis major, assembly GCA_033807585.1. Classification (NCBI taxonomy): domain Eukaryota; kingdom Metazoa; phylum Chordata; class Lepidosauria; order Squamata; family Elapidae; genus Hydrophis; species Hydrophis major. The sequence continues at coordinate 254,020,153 of CM066330.1, forward strand.
CCTAGGAATAATATCAGAAAAAAATTAAGAAGGGAATAATGTATCTAATAGTACACGTATTGATGGCGGCTAGAATAATATATGCACAATACTGGAAAAATGAAATCATATCTCCAGAAACAGCAATAATAAGAAAACCTATGGCACGGGCAGAATCAGATAGGTTAACTTCAGAAATAAAAGACAAAGGAGAGTCTAAATATTATAAAACATGGAATAAATTTTATCAACAGCAGAAGACAAGGTCGAAATATCAGTCATTATGATTAGATTAATTAGCAGTTAATATATCAAATAAGGAGATTATAAATGATGTTGTAAAATGTATGTATGTATAACAAGGTTAAGTTGGATGAACAGCTTGCCTTCAGAAGTTGTGGGAGCTTTATCACTGGAGGCTTTCAAGAAGAAATTGGACTGCCATTTGTCAGAAATGGTGTAGGGTCTTCTGCTTGGCCAGGGGGTTGGACTAGATGACCTACAAGGTCCCTTCCAACTCTGATTATCTGTATCTGTATCTGTATCTGTATCTGTATCTGTATCTGTATCTGTATTGTGTTGTATTCTCATGATTAAAATAAAAAAAATAAATAAAAAAAGATAAACCAGAAAGTCCAGTTGTCTCTTGAAAAAAAAGCACCTTTGGGATTTCAATGACTATGAGATCCAATTTCCCCACTTCCACCCCAGACAGGGCTGATCATAAGGGAAATTCATATGTTTAGAACGAACAATTTTAGGCTTCAGAATGTGAGGGTTTTCTCGTCAAGCAATATAGCCATCATGTTTCATAGAAATGGCTGATATTTCTTTGCCTTGTCATCTTCCTCTTCCTCCTCCAAGCGTGGGTATAAAAAGCACCAGGTTTTTTCTTCTTCAAGAAATCCATTACCTATCGAGCTATAAAGGCAGACCTGAGTAGTCCTGTCTCTTCTGGGGGCTTTATGGCATTATAAAATATGTTTTATGTCCCAATCAGTGGCAACAATTTATGAACAGAGCAGCTCCGTAAGTTGGAACATCTGACTACGTATTTTAATACGGTTTGAGCAAATAGGCAAAGCTTTAGGAAGATGCTCGATCTCCCCCGCTTATGCAAAATCAGTAGTAATGTATCAAGATTGATGGCTTAATTTATCTCGATAGGTTTTCCAGAGAGATATATTTTATGGGTGATATAGACAATAACTAGTCGGCTTTAAAGAGCACAATTGATTGGATTGTGTTGTTGCCTTCTGATAGCACATTAACGCATCTCGCTTTCTGCGATCCCACCACCTACAATTCCTAGGTAGAGGGAATCCTTGACTTACCACAGTTCATTTTGTGACCATTCAAAGTTACAACGGCACTGAAGAAAGTGACTGTTGGTTATTTTCCACACTTAATGACCGTTGCTGCATCCCCAGAGGCATATAATTTGCATTTGGATGCTTGACAAGTGACTCTCTCTCTCTCTCTCTCTCCCTCCCTCCCTTCCTCCCTCCCTCCCTCCCTCTCTCTCTCTCTCTCTCTCTCACACACACACACACCATTTGTATTTCCCAAAGGTGCTTTTTTTCTCCCCAAGAGAAAACTGGACTTTCTTGTTTTTCTTTGAAGACGTTTCACTTCTCATCCAAGAAGCTTCTTCAACTCTGACTGGAGGGTGGCGAAATGGAAGGATTTATACTCCTTGCAGACTGCTGGTCATTTGCATTCTGAAGCGAAATGTCTTCAAGAAAAACAAAGAAAGTCCAGTTGCTTCTTGAAAAAGCCTCTTTGGGACAACCGTGACCTGGATGACTGAGAATCTCCACAAACATTAAGCCATTTGTATGACCAGAAAGCTATTTACTCAGCAAAACCCAAAATCAAAGTTTCTTCCCCCCGTCTCCACCTCAAGCACAAAGTCCAAAAGCAGTTTCCATGAAACAGAATTAATTATATTCTTTTCTATAATCAAATAAACTAAAAATAGACCTCTGGTCTTTTGAAAAGAGACGAAAGCATCGGAAAGAGTACTAAAGCACTATAAGGGCTTTCTCTTATGATCCAGGATCGTTGTGTACCACCAACTCACTGAGCTAAGCTTGTCTAGGGCAAAGTGTAATAAAGCTTTACGATCAGGTAAGGGTGGGACAGAACTGCATTGATTCATACAGTAGAGAGCACAATTCATGTCATAATTCCATAGCACCTTAATAATTGTCATCCCAGGAAGGCAGAAAATGAGATGCAAAATTGCCGAGACAGCATAAATCATGGGCGAGCCTGATCAGTGTTAATAATGCTTCTACTTCGTGTAGTGTAGTAAGAAATTGCTCTGGATTTCTGCACCAAGGCTCCATTATTTTCAAGGCTTTGTTGTGGCAGGCCACCGGCTCCTCCAGCAGCAAAATCAGATGAGGAGGTGGCGTGAGAATCAGGGCCAACATCAAGGCAATCTGAGTGAGGGGGAAGAGGGAATGGATCTGTCAAAAATAGAGACAGAGGTGGAGCCTGGGCTGTCCGTCAGCCCTCAGGTGGAAAGTCACCACCCTCCAGGTCTGGAGGTGGCTGATGAGGAAGAGGAGGAACAGCTAGGTCCAGTGCCTCATGAGCGGATGTGCAGAAGGCAGAGGAGAGGAGAGCAGTGGAAATCTATGGGCCGATCCTTGGGACGGAAGAGCCACTGCTGTTAATGAAGCCCCACCCTAGCTCTGGGGATAAAAGGCAGGGGACGGAGATGAATAGATGTGGCAGACATTTATTCATCTCCCTGCCATTAGTTTAGTGACCAAAGTTATGACCGCAGTGAAGAAAATGACTTATGAGTCCATTTTTCACACCGTTGCTACATTCCCCATGACCAAAGTTCAGATGCTGGCCACTTGGTTCATATTTATGATGGTTGCAGTGTTCCTGGTCATGTGGTCACCTTTTGGGACCTTCTGACAAGCAATGGGGAAGCCAGATTCACTTAATAACTTTGTCACCAGGAGGCCCAGTACTGTTAGAATGCAGTATTGCAGGCTAATGCACTGCCCACTGCTAGGAGTTCGATCCGGACTGGGTCAAGGTTGACTCAGCCTTCCATCCTTCCAAGGTTGGTAAAATGAGGACTGAGATTGTTGGGAGCAGTGGTGGGATTCAAATTTCTTTTACTACAGGTTCTGTGGGCGTGGCTTGGCGAATATTGCAGAAGACTACTTCTGCTGACTGCCGATTACCGGCAGTTTGTCAGTTCGAATCTCACCAGGCTCTAGGTTGACTCAGCCTTCCATCCTTCCAAGGTGGGTAAAATGAGGACCCAGATTGTTGGGGGCAACGTGCCGACTCTGTAAACCATTTAGGGAGGGCTGCAAAGCACTGTGAAGCGGTGTTATAAGCCTGTGCTATTGCTACGGCTACCAACTTAATAACCGCAGTGATTCATTTAACAACTGTGGCAAGGAACAATGTAAAATGGAGCAAAATTAACTTAGCCACCATTTTGCTTTGCAACAGAAATTTTGGGCTCAATTGTGGTCATAAGTTGAGGACTATCTAATCCATCTTGGGCTAGGAATCCCTGCTTATTGTCCTTCCTGCCTTATTGCATGCTCTCACATGGTTTGAGAAGTTAGGGAAATCACGCCCCTCCCCATCATGTCAAATTGCATAAAGGTCACCTAAGTTCACCCAATCTTTTCCTCCTTGTTTCTTATAGCAACATTTGATTCGGACTCCAGAAAATGCTCTCTAAGGGAGCTAACAGATAACAGACATAGCACTTAAAGGGGTGGAAAATATATGCCAGGAAGTGTCTTGTTAAAGTGATAGAACCCAAGGGAGACTCTAGAATTGATGCAAGTTAGAAAGGAGTCAGAAATTCCTTCCATAAAGCAATGGGCGGAGAAGAATTTTGTTTCCTTGAGGAATGAGAAGATACGAAACTTATCCTTGGTTTTTTTCCAGTAGAAGGTTCAAACTCACAATCCAGTTCTTCTCAAACTAGTTTGTACTGAATTCTTGTCTCTCTAGGTTGGGAGAAAAAAGGGTATTGTCAAGGATGAAACTTTGGCAGCTACTTAACAGATAACAGATAATCAGAGTTGGAAGGGACCTTGTAGGTCATCTAGTCCAACCCCCCCCCAAGCAGGAGACTCTACACCATTTCTGACAAATGGCAGTCCAATCTCTTCTTGAAAGCCTCCAGTGATGAAGCTCCCACAACTTCTGAAGGCAACTTTTGTTCTATTGGTTGATTGTCCTCACTATCAGAAAGTTCCTCCTTGTTTCCAGGTTGAATATCTCCTTGTTCAGTTTCCATTTATTATTCCTTGTCTGGCCTACAGGTGCTTTAGAAAATATATTGACCTCTTCCTCTCTGTGGCAGCCCCTAAAATATTGGAAGACTGCTATCATGTCTCCCCTGGTTCTTCTCTTCACTAGACTAGCCATGCCCAGTTCCTGCAACCATTCTTCATATGTTTAAGCCTCCAGTCCCCTAATCATCCTGGTTGCTCTTCTCTGCACTTTTTCTAGAGTCTCAACATCTTTTTTATAATGTGGTGAAGAAAACTGGATGCAGTACTCTAGGCGTGGACTTACTAAGGCTTTATAGAGTGGTATTAGTACCTCCCGTGATCTTGATTGTATCCCTCTGTTAATGCCACTTAGTTTGCCTCTTTGTTTCAACTTGCCATTAAAGTGGGGCATAGCGTTACTTTAGAATGGGTTAGATGGAGAAACGAAACCTCAACGATTCCACGGAAGACCATGAGAGCCTGAAACCTTCTCAAGGACACCATAACAGGTGTGGAGCTGAAGCAGAAGGTTTCCATAAAAAAGTGAACTTGTTTACATGGACTAGGTGAAAGGCTGGGGATTTGACTGGGAAAATGATTGTTTAATTCTATGAACTGGTTTTTGGGGAACCTCAGAGTTGGTTTTACTTCGACATTACCATGCAGTGTGTTCAATAAACAGTAAGATTTTTGCAAACGCAATGAATCTGGAGTTTTGTATTCTGGAGTTGGATTTTGACAGGTATATTTTATTGTAGGCTTATTTGACTTTGTTTGACTATGCTGCTCTTAGGAATTGCTGAATTGAACAAATTGGAAGATCAGAACCTGCCTTCCCTTGTTTTTTGAGACCCCTCTCTTAAAGAGATCCATCTAATCGGACCAAGAAGAAGGGCCTTCTGCATGGTGGCTTCCTCCCTGTGGAACATCATCCCTGCAGGGATAAGATTGGGTTTCCCCTTGATATTCTTTTGCAACACCCTGAACAGTGGTGGGATTCAAATAGTTTTACTACCAGTTCAGTGGGCATGGCTTGGTGGATGCACTTTGTGGGCATGTGTGCGTGTGCCAAACGCACACTTTACGCCGGCGCAGAGGCATTCTAACTCACCTCCTGCAAGCCTGCATGATCCTGGTTGTTTCAGCAGCTGCCGTGCAGCCCTCTTCTGGGTCACGCAAAGCAGCTGTGCTTCAAATTCAGCGGATAAAGGTGAGTATGGGAGCCTGGGGTTGGGTCGGCCCAACAGCAGAGTGGCAGACAGAAGAGGTTCAGTCTCCACTGCTCATCGCTGATACCGGCTCTACAGAACTGGGCCGAACCGATAGCATACCACCACTGACCTGAAGACATGATTCTGCCAATGGATCTAGAGCAGGGGTGGGATGCTACCGGTATAACAACCGGTTCAGTGATCATGCTCTGCGCGTGTGTGAACAGCAATGCAAAAATCCTTACCTGCTATGCAACTTCGGGAGAGTAACACAGCTAAGGAATGGCAATCTGCTGTTTGTGTTGACCAGCTAGGAGGATGAAGGTCAATACAGAGCAGAGGTGGTATTCAGCAGGTTCTGACCAGTTCTGGAGAACCGGTAGCAGAAATTTTGAGTAGTTTGGAGAACCAGCAAATACCACTTCTGACTGGAGTTTTTACAGTATCCCTCCCCTGCCACGCCCACCAAGCCACGCCCATAGAACCGGTAGTAATAAAATTTGAATTCCACCCCTGGTGGGAGGGCAAGTGGGCCCACATGATCATAGGAGTGAACCGGTTCTCTCAAAGCTGATTTTTGGAGGTAGGGGTTCGCCCAAACCGATCAGAACCGGCTGAATCCCACCCTTGGTCTGGGGACCCTAGGGGTATACGGAGTCCATCAAGTGGCTGGTTTGATTGTTGCTGTTGTGGGAATGTTATTGGGTTATTATTTCTGGAAGCTGCTCAGCCTCACTGTGAGTCAGGTGGGTGGCCACATACGTTTTCTTAATCAATAAAAATGAATAAATAATGGCTTCAAGTTGCAGGAAGATAGATTCCAATCTAAAACAAAGAAAACTTCAGTATGAGAACCAGTTATCCAATGGCCGGGATCCCATTTGCTGAATGTGCCCTTGTCTGCCTCAGTTATGGCTATAATTGAGTCGGAAATTATGGTCGTTACGTCATGACAGTCATTAAGCAGGTCACTTGTGACCATGCTCAGTTTTTATAACCTTTGTTGCAGCGGATTAGCAAACATTGTGGTTGTTAAATCCTTGTTATGGCTGAGTTTTTGTGTGGCTTTTTTGCCAGAAACCAGAAGCAAATGCTACAAATGGAAAGAAAAAACTGTCAAAAATTGCGGTTACATGCCTGCAGCATGCTGCAGATGGTCATAAATGCAAGCCACTCAAAATGTAATCATATGATCATGGTGTGCATCAGTCGTGGTATTCCACCGGTTCGGCCTGGTTTTGCCAAGCCAATAGTGCTGATGAGCTGTGGAGATCAAACTGGTTCTCCGAACTGCTTAGAATGTTAACAACTGGTTCCAGTGAATAGGTGCGAACTGGTAGAATCCCATCCTTGCCTTTATCTCCTGCTTTTGAAGCGCAGATGCTTTGTGTGGCACAGCAGATTGCTGCACGGCAGCTGCTGAAGTGACAGGGAGAGTGCAGGATTGCAGGAGGTGAGTCAAAACGCCTCTGTTCCTATGCAAAGTGCACATTTGGCATGTGTGCACATGCAAAGTATATGTGTGTGAACAAAGCACCCACCAAGCCACGCCCACCGAACTGGTGGTAAAAGTTTTTGAAAAGCACCACGAGTGTGCATGTGTGTGTGTGGCTGTTGGAACACCGGAACTGGATCATAACTAGGCTTTCAAGAGCTCCTCGTAACGTTGAACTGTCACTAAACAAGGACTAGAACTGGAACAGCATCCAGTTTGATTTGGGCTAAATATGGTTTGGATGGGATTTCTGAATCTAAGGTTTTGAATTGGAATGTTGGACAATGTGGATAAGATGAATCATTAATTGGGCTTCTTACTTGATATAGGACTGTCCATGGGAATGGGTTAAAAATATCAAGATGGCAGCTTCAAGAAGGCCCGCCCCCAGGGGTGGGATTCTACCGGTTCTGTCCGGCTCTGTAGTACCGGTAGCTCTGAAGAGCAGCTGACACAGAACTGGTTCTGTGTCTGCTGCTGTTTTGGGTCACCTGCCCACCCGGGCTCTTATCTGATCTTTATTTCCTGTTTTTTCAACCTCAGCTGCTTTGCACAGTACAGCTGTGGTTGAAAAAGCAGGCAAAAAAGTGCTTTTTCAAATGCTGTGCACCCCACACGCAGCACTGCTAAGCTGTCCAGGCAGCACAGCTTACAATGTTTTACACGTGTGCTCAATGCATGCGTGCGAAAAATGTAAATCACCAAACCGCTAGTTACATCGGTTGAATCCCACCCTTGCCCGCCCCTTTGTAGTGCATATCAAAAAGGAGTGGAGTTTTGATGAAGGATGGAAGCTGCCAATTTGACATCTCTTGAGCTGACAGACTTTAGAAGAATTTTCATGGTTGAACTGTCTGTGTTTTATTAGCCTCTCTCTAATTTTTTTACTATGTGTTATGAATATTGTGCTGCTCTTCTATTTAAATTGCCCCTTTATTTTCTGCGAAACATTCCCGGGACAGTTAAACGCATTTGTTTCAATGACAATAAACAAAATTTAGTGGCGAGTCAGCATTGTTTCCGCATTCATTTTGCCAGACTGCACTGAAGACTGTTAAAAGAATAACACATTTGGAAAGGGACCTTGGAGGTCTTCTAGTCCAACCACCTTCCTCGGCAAGAAACCCTACACCACTCCAGACAAATGGTTATCCAACATCTTTTTAAAAACTTCCAGTGTTGGAGCATTCACAACTTCTGAGGGCAAGTTGTTCCACTTATTAATTGTTCTATAATTGTTCTGATTAATCTGATTCCACTGATTAATTGTTCTTCTAAAAGATAAAGGAGTAAAGATGTTTTTCAATAGAGGACAACTTTCAGGATTTCAAGAGCATGCCTTTCATCTATAGATTTAGTTACAAAATCTTGTCACTGACTTCTTCCAGAATGTTCTTTTCAACAGCCCTAGTCCAATCTACAATCCTAGACTTTCCTTGAGTCCTCCTATCCAGGTCTCATTTTGCTTCCAGGGTATCCACAGTGTAAGAGGAAAGAAATGTCAAAATGGCAGCCAATATGGCAGTAAAATTGAAGTTCAGCCTGTTTTTTTATGCCTCACAGATTTAAAAAACATAGGTGGAGATTCGATTTCATTGTTGTGACTGCCATCTTTTAACCATACATCGTGGATACGCTTGTCTTCCCTAGCTTCTGAATGCAAGCATGGTCAGCCAGATTTGTCCGATAGCCAAGAAATTGTACAAGATTAAACATTTTCCGAGCTGTGCATGCTCAGAAGACAAATTAGTTCTGAAGACATGGGATCAGGTCAGTGGTGGGATTCAAATTTTTTTACTACCAGTTCTGTGGGCATGGCTTGGTGGGCGTGGCAGGGGAAGGATATACTGCAAAATCCCCATTTCCTCCCCACCCCACTAACCTGCTTTCCAGCTCTGTTCTCTTGTGCAGGGCAACAAAAGAAGACCCAGCCAATGAGCTGGGACTTGGGAGGAAAAGAATAAATGGTGACAGGGCCACTCAGATGTGGTATTTGCTGGTTCTCCAAACTGCTCAAAATTTCCGCTACCGGTTCTCCAGAATTGGTCAGAATCTGATGAATCCCACCTCTGGATCAGGTTCAGAACACATTTTTAAAACAAACATGTCTTTAGCATGGCTCATTAAAGCAGCCACATCTATTTTCCTAATGAATTAAAATTAATTCACATAATTCAAACTAACTTAAAATATTTTCAACTTGGGCAGTGATTAAATCAGGATTCTCACCCATGTCACAAAGCTTGTGGACAAAGCTGGTGGACTATAATGTTTGTGCAGGCACAACTATTGGAAAATAGTTCAGACAAAGTGGTTTTGAACACATGGAGGCAGATTCAGAAGATCTCTTTAAAGCATGGGTGTCAAACTCGATCATAACCCATGATGTCCCGTGATGTATCATGATGGTTTTTTGCCTTTGTAGAGTTGGGGTGGCCCTGGCTTATGCGTGACACTCCTGGCCCTCAGGCCGCCAGTTTGACACCCCTGCCTTAAAGCAACTGGGTCTCCCACGTGGTTCATGAAAACATCTGTTTTCCAAATGAATTAAAAAACGAATTCACATAATTCAAACTGACTTAAAGTATTTTCAGTTTCAGCAGTATTTGAATAAGCTCTCTCACCCATCCCACAAAAGTTACGGATTGTAGGGCTGAAAAGAGTTCAGACAAAGAGGTTCTGAACACAAGGGAGCAGAGGTCCAGAAGATCCATTTAAAACAACCAGGTCTTTAGCACAGCTCATTAAAGCAGCCCATCTGTTTTCCTGTGGAAGCAGATACGCCTGCTATATAAAAAAGTACAGTGCATTGTTCTCCCATATTCCAAATCACTTCATCTGATTCTTTTTCAGGTACCAACCTCGTCAACTACATTTTCTGTTGAGTAATGGGCTGAGCTGCTGCCAACACTGTTACTCTTATTGCAAAATCAACAGCCATAAGCAAAATGACAGTGGTTTAGTACTGTCATAAAGCTGAAATGGTGGCTGCATTGCATGCAATTGAGGGTCTTAAAAATCTAATGACCTCTCTATGACACTGAATGTATATGTTCATGTAAAACCACACCGGCAAGTGATTGCCTGCTGGAATAAAAGAAAACAAATGAGGTTCCGTAATAAGTTGGGGGCCATAATTCTGAATCTGCAAGGAAGCATGGACAGATGAAGCTTAATGCAGATTGTTAAATCCCCTTAATAAGAAGAGGGCTGATTAATTCATGTCCTTTCGCCTACGGGAAAACCAGAGCGGTGCTTAGCAGGGGAGAGGCAGATGGGAATTGGTCTTGATAGCAGACAGTGCTGCAGACAAGTCACTGATGACGATCAGGGATGAGAAAGGGTTAGAAAGAACAATGTCCTTTTAAAAAAAATAAAAAATAAATAGTCAGTGTTAGATCTGGGGTGGATCGGTTCGAAGGAGACGCGAGACCATCTTAGTGAGTTCAGCTCTTTATTTAGAATAAGAACAGTCTGGAGAATGCGAGCCATGGCAGCCCTTCATATAGGGCTGGCTAGCGGCTCGGTGGCCAATGGCAGCGCTTTGAATCTCCCGCGATTGGCACAGCCAATCACGGTAGATTCCTAGTGCTCCAATCACGGCCAAGGTTTTGACCAATCGGGTCACTGTCTGTCCGGACCAATCAGTTGTGAGGGTTTGGAGTATGCTAATATAGCACAGTCAACGTCTCTTGCCTTTAAGAGAGTAGATAAGGAAACTCTCTAAGAAGAAGTAGCTAGAAGCAAGCCATCTTCCTTATCTCTGAAAGGCTGTTTTTCTTCATTTTTCTTTCCTGAATTTGTTGAGCCATTCCGTTGCATCTGAGGAAGTGAGCTGCTTCTTATAAACCTTATGTTGTTTAATGGGACACCCAGGATGGTCTGCTGGTTAATGCCACAGAGTAGAAACTAAGAGACTCTGAGTTGTAGGCATGAAATCCAGCTGGGTGACTTTGGGCCAATCACCAGGAGACTGTGAGTTCTAGTCCAGCCTTAGGCATGAAAGCCAGCTGGGTGACTTTGGGCCAATCACCAGGAGACTGTGAGTTCTAGTCCAGCCTTAGGCATGAAAGCCAGCTGGGTGACTTTGGGACAATCACCAGGAGACTGTGAGTTCTAGTCCAGCCTTAGGCATGAAGGCCAGCTGGGTGACTTTGGGCCAATCACCAGGAGACTGTGAGTTCTAGTCCAGCCTTAGGCATGAAAGCCAGCTGGGTGACTTTGGGCCAATCACCAGGAGACTGTGAGTTCTAGTCCAGCCTTAGGCATGAAAGCCAGCTGGGTGACTTTGGGCCTTAATGATATACACAGTGTAATCTTCATTTTAGGTGTCTCAATAGTTTTTTTTTTTTAAAGAAAATTTTATTAATTTTCTACAAACAAACAAGACAAACAAAACATTAAAACATTCAACTCTCGTATGTACATCCAGTGTGTCAGTTGGTTCATCATTTTTGTGCATTCATTCTGTAGTCCCAGTTACAATTATGTTACATAACAACTCATATTATCAATCCAAACTTATATATCCTATAATCACTAAAAAAAAATAAAAAATTTTTTTGACTATACTTTTAATCATTCATGCTTTATGAGCTAACAATACTTTAAGCAGATTATTCAACAAATCATATAAACATACCAAATCAATCCTAAAAAAACCCTTTATAAATATAATATCAAGTAACAAAATAATAGCAAAATAGCAAGATATTTCTTACTATCTAAAATATTCTATTATCGTATTTTATCATCTAGCCATTTATAAAAAAGATCCCAAATTTCATAAAATTGTTTATCCTCTTGTTCGCTAATTTCAAATGTCAATCTGCTCATCTCAGCACATTCCAATATTTTCTTAATAATTTCTTCTTGTAATGGTATTTTCTCATTCTTCCAATTTTTAGCAAATAGAATCCTGGCCGCTGTTACTACATTTACAATCAGGTATTTCAAATCTTTACTATATATATCAGGTAAAATTCCCAATAAGAAGATCTCTGGTTTCAAGTCTATATGTTTCTTTGTCATTTTTTCCAGCCACATGCGAATTATAGTCCAATATTTTCTAGCATCCTCACAAGTCCACCACATATGGTAATACGAGCCGGGTATCTGATGACATTTCCAGCATTTTTCAGATTTGTTCTTAAACATTCTTGCTATTCTTGTCGGAGGAAAGTGCCACCTGTAAAACATCTTATACAAGTTTTCTTTATATGCTGTTGACATTGTCATTTTATAATTTTGAGACCACAATTTCTGCCATTTCTCTAAATCAATCCCATATCCAAAATTCTTCCCCCAAACAATCATAGTTTCTTTGACTTGTTCTTCCTCTAATTTCATTCCCAGTAAATAACCATATAATTTTTTAATCACCTTCTCATCAGTACCCATCAAGATCTTATCTAAATCAGTCTGCTTATCATAAAATCCCTCCGTTTTGGAATCTTCATCATACTTTGAATGTATTTGTGCATATGAAAACCAATTCATACTTATACCTTGTTCCTCTAAGTTTTGGATCGATTTAAGTTCACCCTTTTCATCCAAAAGTTCCCCACATCTAACTGTTTGTTCCTTCTTGTAGATTATAGGATAGGAAAATGCTTCAATGGTCGATAACCAAACTGGAATTTTCAAATAACATTGTCTTTTTATCTTCTCCCAATTTAACCACAAAGACTCCCGTATATAATGTCTTCTAAAATAACCCTGTGTTTTAGTTCCCTTATACCATAAAAAAGCATGCCAGCCCAACAGCAAGTCATGCCCTTCTAATGTCAACAACCTATGTTTCCTTAATGTTATCCATTCTTTGACCCACATCAAACTTGCAGCTTGATAGTACAATTCCCAATTAGGCAGGCCAAAACCTCCTCTAATTCTAACATCTTGCAAAAGCTTTAGCTTTATTCTCGCTTTTTTCCCTTGCCATATAAACTTCAACATAATTTTATTTAAATCTTCAAAATAGTCTTTTCCAAGCCTAATTGGTATTGTTTGAAACAAAAATAAAATTCTAGGTAAAATATTCATCTTAATTGTTGAAATTCTCCCTATTAATGACAATTGCAAGTTTTCCCACTTCTTCAAATCTGTAGTTATCTGTTGTTTAAGTTTAATATAATTATTCTCCTTTAATGTGCTACATCTTGTTGTCAAATATATCCCCAGATACTTAACCTTATTTGTAACTTGAATTTTCAAAAGATCTGCCAGTTCTTCTCTCTGTCTCAATAGCATATTCTTTGTCAAAATCTTTGTTTTATCTTTATTTATTTTCAAACCAGCCACCTCTCCATTTGTCTCTATCCTTTCCAATAACTTTGGAGCTGTTTCTAGCGGGTCTTCCAAAATAAAAGCTAAATCATCAGCAAAAGCTTGTAGCTTAAATTCTTCCTTCTTAATTTTCATTCCTTTTATGTTTTTATCATCCCTAATATTTCTATTCAACACTTCCAAAGTCAACACAAATAACAAAGGAGATAGGGGGCATCCTTGTCTTTTGCCTTTCCTTATATTAATAAAATCTGTAAGTTCCCCCTCCATCATTACCCTTGCTGTCTGTTTATTATATATGGCTTCTATTGCTTAAATAAATTTTTTAGCAAAACCCATCTGCTCCAATAATAATAACATAAATCTCCAGTTCACGTTGTCAAATGCTTTTTGAGCATCTAGGAATATCAAAGCCATTTGCTTTTCAGGATGAGCCTCATAGTATTCCAAAGTGTCCAAGATTACTCTCATATTGTCTCTAATTTGTCTCTTTGGCAGAAATCCATTTTGATCTGGGTGAATAAAATTATTTAAATATTTTTTAAGTCTTTCTGCTAAGATTGAAGCAAAGATTTTATAGTCTGCATTCAATAAAGAAATAGGTCTATAATTCTTAATTTGCAGTGGGTCAGTCTCTTCCTTCGGTATAAGTATAATATAAGCCTCTGACCATGTTTTGGGTATCATCTTTTTTAACATAACTTCATTCATAACTTCTAACAATGAGGTGCTCAAAGATTCTTGAAATATTTTATAGAATTCTGCTGGAAGCCCATCTGGACCCGGTGCTTTCCCATTATTTTGTCTCTTAAATGCTTCATTTAGTTCCATCATTGTTATATTGCTTTCTAGCATTTCTTCAGTCTCTTTAGGTATCTTCAGTAAATTAGCTTCCTGTAAATACTGTTTGACTTTTTCCTCATCAATATTCTCTTGTTTATATAGTTGCCCATAAAAATCTCAAATAATTTCTTTTTTCTCCTTATTCCCATAACAAACTTGGCCTTGTTCATCTATTAACTTCAATATTTTTCTTGATTCCTTCTCTTTTCTCAATTTATATGCTAGCCATCTACCTGGTTTATTTGCATCTTCAAAATAATTCTGTTTAGAGTTTCTGATTTTCTGTGCCAGTTCTTCTTTCTCTATTAATTCCATTTTATGTTTAATTACATCCAGCTTCAATTTAATATCCTTTTTCTGTGGCATTTTCTATAATTCTTTTTCAAGAATTTCATACTCATCTTCCAAGGCCTTAGAAGCTTGCCTTTTCCAAATATTCTTTTTTCTTGTATAATCTATAATCAAACCTCTAGCGTATGCCTTCATTGTATCCCACACATTCTGCGTTGAAGTATCTTCTTTTTTATTTTCTCTGAAGAAAAAAGCCAATTCCTTCTCCATCCATTGTATAAAATCTTTCTCCTTTAAAATAGTATTATTTAATGTCCATCTCGATCTTTTTTTTTGTCCCTTCCATTTAATTGTCATTGGGCTATGATCTGCCCAAGTACTTGTTTCAATATTTGTTTCTTGAATATTGGATATTAATTCTGTTGAGATCCAAATCATATCTAATCTGGACCATGATAGATGTCTATTTGAATAAAAAGTATATTGTTTAGCTTTAACATTTCTTTCTCTCCAAATATCTTTTAAAGTTAATTCATCTGTCATTTAAAAAAAAGACCTTGGGAGAGCCTTTCTATTTTGCTTTGTTGTTGTTGCTATATAGTCCAATTTATTGTCCACAATTCCATTAAAATCTCCCATCATAATTATATTAACATAGTCCAGCCCAATTATTTTCATGTGTAACTTTTTATAAAACTCTTCTTGTTTATCATTCGGAGCATAAATTGCAATCAAGAGTATTTTTATATTATTGTCCATTATTTCTACCATTAATACTCTTCCATCTTCATCCGTGTAAATCAATTTTGCTGGGATAGCCTCTTTAATGTATAGAACCACTCCTCTTTTCTTACATTGAGTCAAAGAAGTAAATATTTTCCCCAATTTTGGCTGTACTAACAATTGTTCATATTGTTTTTTAATATGAACTTCTTGTAGACAAATTATATCAAATTTTAATTTCTCTAATTTATGAAAAGTTTTCCTTCTTTTAACAGCTGAATTAAGTCCATTTATATTCATTGTAATCAGTTTTTTTTCCCCATGATTATGGTTTATATTTAGGTCTAACCGCTCTTGTGGATCTCACTTCACGCTGTTCTTTGCTATCCATCTGTCCCCCTACTGCTCCTTTCTCTTTTTCAGTCTCCAGTTGTTCCTCTTGAAACTCAATTAATGAGACCTCTTTCTCTGCCTCCTCTCTTCTTCCTCCAAAAAATTCTGCATGGAAAAGTTCCGCTTTCTCAATTGAATCAATTCTATGTCTCTGCTCTTGCCACCTAAACATTAGTCCTTCTGGAATCAGCCATCTATAATTCACTTCGTTTTCCAATAGCATTTTAGTCAGAAATCGATATTCTCTTCTCATCTCTCTCACTCTTCTGGGTATTTGTTTTAAAACCACAACCTCTTTACCTTTGTATTTCAATGTTTTCTCTCTTACTACTTGTAATATATGCGTTTTAATGGATTTTTTGGTAAATCTAATATGGACTTCCTTGGGTAATTTATTTCTCATCTCATACCTTGTATAGACTCGATATATCTCATCTATTCCATCCATCATCTTTTCCTCTGTAATTTCCAAAGCATCTGCCAAAATTTCTATCATTACCGCTGCCAAATTTTCTCCTTTTTCCTCTTCTATATTTTGAAATCTGAGGTAAAATTCTGACATTTCCATCTCCCACCTCAACATCCCACTTTTTTCTTGTCCAACCGCTGTTAATCTACTGTCAATATTTCCAATCTTCTTCTCTCTTTGTTTTCCTTCTTCCTCAATTTTTTGGAATCTCTCCTCATACTTGACCATCATTTGTTTAATGTTTTCCACTTTTTCATCAGTCTTCTCTATTCTTTGTTCAATATTTTCTGTTCTTTGTTCAATATTTCCTGTTCTTTGTTCAATGATGTCTGATTTTGTCTTGAGATCTTGGATTCCTTGCATAATCATCTGTAAAGTTACTCTTTCTTGTTCCTTATCTTGCTTCAACATTGTCTGAATTAAACGTTGTCCTCCAGCTGGTGGGGAAGCAGAGGTAGAAGTAGAAATGCCAGATGGTATTGGTTTCCTGCTCATTTCATTTCAGGAGGGAGAAGGCGGAGCTTCGTTTTGGCGATACAGCTGCGATCTTGGGGCTCTGAGATCGCAGCCGATATTTTCGCCCCTGGTCGGTCCCAACGGACCTAAACTGTCCCGTAGAGACGGGGATTGAGAAGGGTACTGTTCCAGGATCCCAGAGATATCACAAACTCTCTGGTTTGATCCGGAAGAAGCCCTTTTGCTGGCGGCGGAGAGGCAGCCTCTATAGCTGCTGAAGTCAGGACAGCTCCGGAAAGAAAGTGGCTGGAGTGAAAGTGTGTTGGCTGGGTGAGAAAAACTCTTTTGTGTTGTAAATTCGCTGAGGTTGGAAAGGACATCCTGATCAAAGAAGAAATCTGTGAGACTTTTTTTTTGACTGAAACTGTCTGAGTGGCGTTTTTTAAAGTGGTGTCAAATTGAGGCTTGGGTTTTTTTTTTTCTTTTCTCTATATTTTTTTGGGGGGACTTTAGTGTGACTTTGTAGGTAACCAGATTGAATTTTCTCTAATATATATTTTTATGCTCCCTTTGATTTTTTAACTTTCTTTAGGATAGAGGCTCCCTTTGGCTATTTTTTTTTTTTTTTGTCTCTGTATATATTACTCCTTTTTTCTGGCTGGGGGGGAGGAAGAGCATTAAGAAACTTTGCAACACTGCCAACTAGAGGCTTGAAAGTATTTTATTTGAATTGGAGAGAATTGCAAAAAGACCTCTTCTCAAGGACATTTTAACGTGATAAGATAGAGGGAGAGCACAGCAAAATATTATTGCAGGTGCTTTCCTGGATTGTTATCAATAATTCAACACTTGAGGTTTGGCATATATATATATATATATATATATATATATATATATATAAATGCCTTTTTCTGAATTTCAATTCTAGTAATATTTTTATTTCTGCCTTTTATTTTAAAGGGAAAGCCTCAGAGTTTTTTCTTTATTTTTCTTTTCTTTTTTATTGGGACTTTTTTGCTTTTCCTATCTATGTTTTTGGACCACTTTGTTTTTCTTTTTTGATTATTGAGACTTTTCAACTGGATTAAGGTGTGAAGAACCTGAAGGAACTTTTTGTTTTTTCTCTTTTTTCTTTTTTTTTTCTTTTCTTTTTTTGCTCTTAATCAATATTATTATTTTTGGATTTGTTTGTTTTTCTCCTTTCTATTTTTTCTTTTTTATGGTGGACTACTTCGTAATTGGATTAGGGTCTAGAAGAACCTGAAGATCTTTCTTCTTCCTTTTTTCCTGTTTCTTTTTTGGTTTCGTGCCTTTTACTATTGGAGTTTTCTATTTTGGATTCTAATTGGCTGCTCTACCAGTTGGATTAAAAGTCAAGAAGAATTTGAAGCTTTGGAAGCAGGTGTCTCAATAGTTTTGTGACTCCCGGTGTTTTCTTTTCTGTAGGAAACTGGTCCAGAGCATGGGCCTGCAACCTTAAATACTCAAAGAGCCATTTAGATCAGTGGTGGGATTCAAATAATTTAACAACCGGTTCTCTGCCCTAATGATTTTTTTCAACAACCAATTCGCCAAACTGCTCAGAAAGTTAACAACCAGTTCTCTGAAAGTGGTGCAAACTGGCTGAATCCCATCACTGACTGGAACCCATTTCCCACAGAAAAGAAAACACAAAACCCTTGAGACATCTAAGATGAAGATAACACTATATATATCATTTTTTATCTTGATGCTTATAGTCTATTTAACTCAATACTATTTCTTCTGGGGCTTAGATGGAAAAAGAGCTTTTCTATCACTTGCTGGAGATGTCATGGGTTAATCTGGGATTGTCTGTGAGCAAATTCTAATTTACTGGAATTGCATCTTTGGCTTAATTGTAATTATAGATTCAATTAAATTTGAAGCCTTTTAAATAATTGTTTCTTCCACTTCAGGAATAATTATAAAAATGATGATTTCTCACTCATTTCATTACTAGTAGTAGAAACAAAATAAGCAACCATAAATGTCACCTAAAGTTGGCATCCTATATTTGGATTCTGATAGATATTTATTGTTGTGAATTGCTTTTGCAAAACCGTGGCTGGGAAAACTTGCCACAGTTTACAAAGTATCTATTTCAAATAACATTTCTCTATTGCGTATTCTTACTTGCCCTCTTGAACTATACTGCTGCATTTTGGATTCAAATAAAAAAAGAATATTTTGGAGAGCACAGAGAAAGGAATGCTGCATCTGTTTGTAATTATTTAAAGCAGCTGCATTTTTTCCCCTGGGATTATGCGGCTTCCTGGGATTATGCCTTTCTTCTCTAGAAAAGGCCATATTTTGTTTAAAGAATTGCAGACAAATGCATCCCTGCCTACCATAGTAATGCATAATCCTATGCTTACAATTTTTCTGCTTTGTCAAGACAGGTGGACACACTTCTAAACAGAACACTAGTTGCCGGTAGCTCTCTTTTTCACATTGCAGGAAAGTTCAGAAATGACTCAGTGAGTTAACAACTGACCAGATGATTTTGGGCCAGTCATTCCCTCTCAGCCCAACCTACCTCACAGGACTGTGGTGGGGAAAAGAGGAGGAGGAGGAAGGATATTTGGAATGTTTGCTGCTTTGAATTACTTATAAAAATAATGATGGAATATAAAGAAAGAAAGAAATGATTTTTCTGGAGGATGGTATTTTGCTTTGTGGCAAGTCATCTTCCTATTTTTTTTAAAAAAGTGTAAAACATATTTTGAAGAATATATAAATACAGGTGGAGTTGATAAATTACCAAGCAGCTAGGGAGGAAAGTACAGGCATACATTGGTCTTCTGGGTGGTACTGTGTTTCCCCGAAAATATGACCTACTCCAAAAGTAAATCCCAGCTTGATTTTTACACGTGCACCCAACATAAGCCCTACCCCCAAAATAAATCCTAATTAAGATCCTGCTCACTTCAGGGTGGATGGGTAAAAATTAAGCTAGGCTGGGGATGGGAGTGGTGGTGGAGCTTACTAGTTACCTTCGGACAGTTGCAGCCAGGCCTCGCACACCTCGGCCCATTTCTTTTGCTGCAGCCAGCAAGGCTTTCCTGAAGGTTTCTGTCACCAATAACAGAGCTCTGGATCGATCCAGAGCTCTGTTATCAGCTGCAGAAGCCTTCAGCAAAGCCTTGCTGGTCTTGCTGGAGAAAGAAGTTCCAGAAGGCCTCTAATAGTGAAAAAGAGGCCAGGGATGACGTGAATAAGTGAGGTGAGTGAGTAGACGACTTGAAATAATTGGTAGAGCAAATAGAGATCTAGTAGCCATTAAATCACCATTCTCTGTCTTCTTTTTTAGTATTGCAAATCCACCCTTCCCAGAGAACCCTTTCTGCAAATTCAGAGAGCCTATCAAAACAGTCAACATGAACAGTTTGTAGGAAAAATTATCACATATCACAGTTATTTAAATAATTAGAAAATACAGTACAAAGTAATGGTGTGGAAACAGGGGGCAGTATTTTTATTTTCAGAAAGCATTGTCGCCAAACATCGTTGTTTTCAATTCTAAGGTATTTCAAAGGTACTGCCAGTAAATAACTTTTGCTCTCAATCACCAAAAGGGAATGCTTCCAAAAGTTTCCAAGAGCTAAATTCCAACATTTAAAATCTATAGGGTCACTACAAGTTGGCATGTAATCCATTCCAACACCACAAATGTGCAGGGCTTTCTTTGGAATTGGAAAAATTGCAGCACTTCAGGGAATAATAGCCTGAGACAGCATAATGAAAAGCAACGGGGGCCTATTCTATCTGCAACTGCTGAATAGTCCAAGAGTTAAAGCAGGGGTCTCCCCAGGGGTGGGATTCAAATTTTGAAACAACCGGTTCTGTGGGCATGGCTAGGTGGGTGTGGCCATGTGACTGGGTGGGCGTGGCTTCTTCTTCTTCTTCTTCTTCTTCTTCTTCTTCTTCTTCTTCTTCTTCTTCTTCTTCTTCTCCTTCTCCTTCTCCTTCTCCTTCTCCTTCTCCTTCTCCTTCTCCTTCTCCCTAGTCTTCTTCTTCCTATTCCTCCTCTCCTCCTCTTCCTCTCCTTCTCCTTCTCCTTCTACCTTGTCTTCTTCTTCCTATTCCTCCTCCTCCTCCTCCTCTTCTTCTTCTCCTTCTCCTTCTCCCTCGTCTTCTTCTTCCTATTCCTCCTCTCCCTCTCCTTCTCCTTCTCCCAAGTCTTCTTCTTCCTATTCCTCCTCCTCCTCCTCCTCCTCCTCCTCCTCCTCCTCCTCCTCCTCCTCCTCCTCCTCCTCCTCCTCCTCCTCCTCCTCCTCCTCTTCTTCTTCTTCTTCTTCTTCTTCTTCTTCTTCTTCTTCTTCTTCTTCTTCTTCTTCTTCTTCTTCTTCTTCTTCTTCTTCTTCTTCTTCTTCTTCTTCTCCTTCTCCTTCTCCTTCTCCTTCTCCTTCTCCTTTTCCTTCTCCCTCGTCTTCTTCTTCCTATTCCTCCTCCTCCTCTCCCTCTCCCTCTCCTTCTCCTTCTCCTTCTACCTCGTCTTCTTCTTCCTATTCCTCCTCCTCCTCTCCCTCTCCCTTTCCTTCTCCTCCTCCTCCTTCTCTGCACCCCTCCTCTGTATTTTTTTGCCTCCTGGGCCTCAGGGAAGTCTCCTGGGGGGGAGTGGGGGTTGGGTTTCAGAACAGCTGATCATCAGGAGTGGGAAAAAAAAGAAAGAAATACCTTAAGGAGTGACTGGGTTGGGGAGAATGCAGTCAGCGATGTCAGGCATTCATGCAATGTTGCGCATGTATGATAAGGACTGACTGGGCAGGGAGGGGAGGGGCCAGCCAGGGGCACGATTTGCTGGTTCTCTGAACTGAGCAGAATCACAACAACTGGTTCTATAGAACTCATCCGAACCGGTAGAATCCCACCTCTGGGTCTCCTAACTTGGCAACTTTAAGATTTGTGGACTTCAATTCCCAGAATCCCCCTGCTTGCATGGCTGGCTGAGGAATTCTGGGAGTTAAAGTCCACAACTCTAAAAACGACCATTGTTGTTAAGCAAACCCAATGTTCTCAGTGGGGCTTTTGGACCACAAAACCAAAAGAAAATTCTGGTTTTCAGCAAAAATATCATAAATTGTGGTCCTGAAATCATGGGACGCTGCAAATGGTAGTAAATGCGGTCCGGTTGTTGAGTGGTGGCCAAAATGGAGTCACATAACTACAATAGTTGTGAGAGCAGGCATAGAAACTTTGGAGTCAGGTTATAAGTACCTTTTGGGTAGTCCGTCATAACACTGAATGGTTGTTAAATGACCTGTTGTAAGTCAAGGACTACATGTACTGTCTTTTTATAAGATTAACACCTGTAAAATCCAGAAGACCAATTTCATTGTATATATCTACAATGACAATAAAGGTTATTATTATTAAGAACAGTAGGTGGCAGAAGAGAGACAGTCTCCTGTATTTCTTTGCTGACATCTAGTGATTTTCTGGTTTCTTACAACTCAGATTTATCACAAGAATTTTAGGTATGAAATGCTAATAGCATTTAAGTCAGTTAAAGAGATTTAAGTCAGGCAGAGCAAGAAAAGTGCAGTTCGGCTGCAGAGGTGGCTTATGGTTAGGACGGTGAACATTGAAGGAAACACTAAGCTCTCATTCAAATATGAAGTGGGCAATGCATTTTCCCAACAGACCACCTGAGAAACTGGGACTGTTGTGCAGGGCTGAACTAACAGGGCTGTGAAAGCAGGCACAAATGCACATATGTGAATCGGGGGGAAAAATAGCAGTCATCTTCAAAATAAAAGCAATTCATACAGGGACACACAAAGCTCTATATAGGGCCGGAAGGGCATAAAATGCACAGATCTGGGCTATATTTACATAGATTTATTCTGACTACAAAGTTAGTTGTGGTTCAAGAATTGTTGATATATTACTTCATCCCAGCCTTCTTGAACCTGATGCTCATCAGGTGTTTTAATCTGGCTGTTCAAAATCAGTACTCACCAAGTCATTGCATTGAACACAGGCAATCATTACTTACAGAATCTATGGACATTTGTTTTTGTCAAAGAATACACAACCTGATATTTGATTGAACTGACCTATTTCTCCCTCACAATTACCTTTTCCAACCTGTGCAAAGATGTTGCTTTGTCATATAAACATATTCTGAAGCAGCATCTCTGGCTGCCAAAATTTTCTGGGGCAAACCCCTTTTTCCATCGTTTTTTTTTCAATCCTGAAGTCTGCAAACATGCCTTAAAATAGAAAGGAATGGGATAGGATAGGATTGGATAGGCCGTGGTGGCGGAGTGGTTAGAATGCACTACTGCAGGCTTTTTCCGCTGCCTGCCGGCTGCCTGCAATTTGGCAGCTCAATTCTTACTGGCTCAAGGTTGTCTCAGCCTTCTATCCTTCTGAGGTTGGTAAAATGAGGACCCAGATTGTTGGGAGCAATAAGCTGACCCTTTAAATCACTTAGAGATGGCTGTGAAGCACTGTGAAGCGATGTATTTGTCTAAGTAGTATTGCTATTGTTATAGAACAGGGACAAGAATAGAGTAGAGTAGAGTAGAGTAGAGTAGAGTAGAGTAGAGTAGAGTAGAGTAGAGTAGAGTAGAGTAGAGTAGAGTAGAATAGAATAGAATAGAATAAAATAGAATTACAATATTCTTTATTGACCAAATGTGATTAGACTAGGGGTGGGATTCTACTGGTTTGGACTTGTTCTATAGAACCAGTTGTTATGATTCTGTGCAATTTGGAGAACCGGCAAATCATGTCCCTGGCTAGCCCTGCCCTTCTCTGCCCTCTCTTTCCCTCCCCTCCCAGTTAGTCTTTATCACACATTTTCCCCCTCCCAACGATCAGCTATTCCTATGATCAGCTGTACTAGGATTTCCCTCGCTTACTTATGGCTTCACCCAGGAGGCATCCCTGAGGCCCAAGAAGGCAAAAATCAGAGGTGGGCACAGCACCCACCGGCCCCCTCTATTTTTTCCTTCCTGAGCCTCAGGGAAGCCTCTGGGAGCAAAAACGCCCCTCCCCCCAAGAGGCTTCCCTGAGGACCAGAAGGTCCAAAAAATGGGAGGGGGGGTTTCCTGAAAAAAAGAAGAAGCCTCGCCCACCCAGTCACATCGCCATGCCCACCTAGCCACACTTACCTAGCCACACTGGTTGTTTCAAAATTTGAATCACACTCCTGGATTAGATTCACAAGGAATTTGTCTCTGGTGCAAAAGCTCTCAGTGTATATGCAAAACAACAGAGTAATACCAGTCATAATAGTGATACCTATAAGAGGAGGCAGTAGAGAAGATGAGAAGGATTATAATACTACAGCTGTGCAATATGGGTGAATATATTTACTCATAAGACAGCACTGTGCGCATATACTTCCATTTTTATGAAGGGGTGTGTGTCCTCTGTACGATAAGATCACCTGCCCATTTTCCGCACCTTTGCAGGATAACCATCCCTTGCATGCAACCTATCCGTGCATTTTGAAGAAATTCATTTCCCTTAAAAAAAAAAAAAAAAAAAAAAAGCACCACAATGATGAACCCAGCAACTTTCTATCAAGAATGGTGATGGTTTTATTTTTATGGGACTATTATTCAGACCTCTCCATTTCCATCCATACAACCCAGCTGGCCCTCTTCGTACCTTTGGGTCAGGAGGTGAGGGCAGAAATTAATTCCCCATGCCGGAGACTGCAATGCAGGGTCTACGCAGTGTCCTTTCACTCTCTCTATTTCTCAAGAACGAGTGTGTGTGTGTGTGTGTGAGAGAGAGAGAGAGAGAGAGGGGAGCTTATGCATTTGCAGCTCCCTGACTTTGGTGAGAAGGTCACTTCCAAGAAATCTATCTGTTCCAGCCACAGGAAGAGTTTCTACACAACATGGATACTCTCTGCTATGTATACACATCTTTTCCCATTTGTGGTGTATGTGTGTGTGTGTGTGTGTGTGGGAGCCGATGCTGTCAGATTAACAGAATGTTTGCTCTTGATCTTGAGGGAAAATCAATCATGGCGGTTCATGTGAAAGTCATTTTCTCTCTGCCCATGATGGCGAACTTATGGCACGCATGCCAGAAGTGGCAAGCAGAGCCACTTCTGCTGGCATGCGAGAGGTCACCTGGAAAAGCCCCACTGTGCATGTGTGCATGCGCTCCTGCCCAGGGCTGGGATTCAAATTTTTTAACAACCGGTTCTGTCGGTGTGGCTTAGTTGGTGGGCGTGGCTTGGTGGTCATGTGATTGGGTGGACATGGTCATGTGACTGGCTGGGCGTGGCCAACTCAATATCACTCACATCGAGGCATACATCTCCTCGCCTGGCCTCTCATGACTGTGGGGATGCTGCAACAGTCGTAAGTGTGAAAAATGGTCATAAGTCACTTTTTTTTCAGTGCCATTTTTTCAGCAATTGTCACTCCACACAAGCAAAGTACCAGCAAAGGAGGGGGAAAAAAACTCCAGAGAAGTTCCTGAGACAGGAAGTCCAGTCCTGCCAAGAATGTAATAAGGGTTAACGGAGAGGCAGTTTCTGTAAGCAACACCAGAATGTTTCCTTCCTGCCTTCCTTGCAGGATTAGGCCAGTAATTTCTTCTAACAACTGGTTTTTTGAACTGCTTAGAATGCTAACAACCGGTTCTAGCGAATAGGTGCACACTGGTAGAATCTCACCCCTGCCAGCCAGCTGATTGTCGGGTATCTGCCGTGCATGAGCAGGGGGAGATGTGAGCATGGGAGACGCAAACGCATGTGCAGAGGCATGCAGCATGTGTGTGTGGGGGATTTATGTGTACCTGTGCAGAGGTGTGCAATGTCGGGGGTCGCTGGTGCATGTGCAGAGGGGGGGCGGGGGTTTGCACATACATGTGCAGGGGGCGGGGGAGTCATGCGTACATTGCATCATGGGTGCGGACTTGCAAGTGCGCGCAAGCATGCAGGCAAGTGCTCTTTTGGCATACAACATGGAAAAGGTTAGCCATCACTGCTCTATGCCTTTGTGAATCCCTCTGGCTCTTGGACAGCTAGTCCCGCATCTGTTTACCCAGGTAGACCTCGACTTACAATGCTTCATTTAGTGACCATTCGAAGCTCAAGAAGTGCCTTTGAATCATTTTTTTTCATGCTAACGACCAAGGCGTCAACCCCGGGGCTCACATAATCAAAATCCAGAGACTCGTCTTTATGACAGTCATAGTGTCCCTGGGTCACGTCATCCCATTTTGTGAGCAAAGTCAACGGGGAAGCCAGATTTACTTCATCGCCGTGTTGCTCACTTGACAAATGCAGGAATTCACTTAACAACTCTGTATCAGGGCTCCGACAAGACACCCCCCCATTCAAATCATAAGTCTCTAGCCACATCTCTCAGAGTAAAAAAAAAAAAGATTTATTAGGAGTGACCATGTCCTTATTACCTGGGTGCAGCCGACTCTGAGACACCTCATTCATTGTCACCCTGGACCCTGGTCTTCCCCCCACCCCCTTCATGTATATTCTCCAATGGGACACATCCATAGTCAAGAGTCATCAATCATGCTCTTCAGTAATAGTCTTGCGTGCCAACAGCTTCCGCTGCTTAGCAATTATCTAAAGCATTTAAGGAATGCACTATTTTCCGCACTTCCTTTCTGCTGTCAACTAAAAAGACCAAAGAAGTATTTTTTAGTTGATGCTGTGGGAAGAAAGGTTGTAACATAGGGCAACACTCGCTGAATAACTGTCTTGCTTAGCAACCAAAATTTTGGGCTCAGTTGTGGTCATAAGTCAAGGACTACCTGCACTTGGGAGAAAATCTTACTGACATACCAATGGGTTTTGTCCATTGTGAGGGAGAATAGGGTGACAACTTAATTGGACTGTCTGGCTGATTTAATTATGTCCCATTTTTATTATAAAATATAAAGAATTCAAGCAAACATACCTAATACAGGTAGTCCTCAACTTGCAACCATTTTTAAGTGCCCATTCCAAGTGATGGCAATCCTGGAAAAAGTGAGTTATGACCATGTTTCACACTTACGGCCGTTGCAGTATCCCCAGGGTTACATGATCAAAGTTTGAATGCTTGGCAACTGGTTCATATTTATGATGGTTGGGTCATTTGATCCCCTTTTGCGACCTTCTGACAAGCTACGCCAATTTCACTTAATGGCCATGTTACTAATTTAAAATGCAGCGATTCTCTTAACAATTGTGGCATGAAAGGCAGTGGTGTGATTCAAATTTTTTTTACTACCAGTTCTGTGGGTGGGGCTTGGTGGGTATGGTGTGGCTGGCTTAGTGGCATGGCAGGGGAAAGAGACTGTAAAATCGCCAGCCAGAGGTGGTATTTGCCGGTTCTCTGAACTACTCAGAATTTCCACTACCAGTTCTCCAGAACTGGTTAGAACCTGCTGAATACCATCTCTGACGAAAGGTCATAAAATAGGGCAAAACTCACTTAACAACGGTCTTGATTAGCCATGGAAATTTTGGGTTCAGTTGTGATTGTAAGTCCAGGACTATCTGTATTCTTTCCTTCTGCTATTTTTCCCACCAAACTGTGAGGTCGGGCTAAGAGAGAGAGACTAGCCCAAGGTCACACCAGATTTCATGCCTACGGAGGGACTAGAATTCACCATATCCTGATGATTGGCCCAAAGTTATGCAGTCAGCTTTCACTCAGCACCTTAACCCTTAGACCAATCAGGCTCTGTTTAATTGTGAACCCCTGAAAGTTGTAAAGATCCAGAATCACCCACATATGGATAGGGAACAATAGAACATGAGAAAGTTTCTAATAGTGAGGACAATTAGCCAGTGGAACAGTTTGCCTTCAGAAATTGTGGGTGCTCCATCACTGGAGATTTTTTTTTTTTTTTGAAGTGTTTTCCTCTTTATTATAAAGAGTAGAAATAAGTGCAGCTCAGTCAAAAAGACTGAAGCCCATGTCGTCGTCAGATTCTTCCGACTCTTCTTTCTTTTCTTCCTCTTTTTTCTCTTCAGCGGGAGCAGCACCGCCAGCTGGGGTCCCTCCTCCGGTCGGAGCCGATGTGGCTGGAGCACCACCACCAACTCCCACGTTGCAGATGAGGCTTCCGATGTCGATGCTGGTTAGAGCCTTCGTAAAGAGACCTGGCCAGAAAGGCTCCACGTTCACTCCCGCCGCTTTGATGAGGGCGTTGATTTTATCCTCCGTGACGGTGACTTCGTCGTCGTGCAGGATGAGGGTGGAGTAGATGCAGGCGAGCTCGGAGACGGAGGCCATGGCTGGGAATTGGGGGCGTGCGGTGCCAGTCGCCGGGGGAAACGCGGCCTTAGCTTCGGCTGAAGAACGCAGCACCTTCCATGCTACGAAAGAGCAGGACTGCATCACTGGAGATTTTAAAGAAGAGATTGGACAGTCACTTGTCTGAAATGGTATAGGTTCTCCTGCTGGAGCAAGGGGCTGGACTAGAAGACCTCCAAGGTCCCTTCCAGCTTCTATTCTGTTCTGTTCTGTTCCTTTCCGTTCCATTCCAGTCTTGATTGTAATCACTTACACAACCGAATATTAATAATGGACAATACTGTGAAATCTGCAGTTTCAACATAGCACTGTTTTGTTCAGGTTACACACAGCAAGACTGTGGTTTCTAGAGTTGTGCTATATTCTTGTGTGGGAAAAGCTGGAAACTCAAGCCTTGGGACCAAATATCTGTCCCATTTCAGAACACATGGAAGAGAAGACAAAGACATCGTATTAATTGTAGATAGTAATGGTAATAATAAAAACATCTCTATTCGTTCACAAACGTCCTCCATCTGTGGAGATGATTTTGGACACCTCTGTCCATAATTCTGGGATCCCAATCACTTCCCTGAATGATAAAATGACCCTTATCATGCCAGAGAATAGCTGGAGATGCAAAACCCCATCTGCAATTTTTTGTGTCAGCCGGATGAGAGATTATGGCAAAAGGTCAGAGTTGTCAGAAAGTGAGGCTTTGTCAGCCTTTTTCAAAGTAAATTTAAGCCCAGCTTTTAAATGACTTCCTGGAAGGAAGTCAGAAGGTCTCCAAGTTTTCTCTTGGAAGCCCGTTTTATCCCCAGTAAGCCATCTTGGCTAGAATTTGAGGTGATTCTGTAGCTGTTTATGGATTAGAACAGGGTGCCTGCTTGCAGAAAGGGGTCAAAAAAGTCAAGATGGCAGGGACAGCTGCATAATAATAATACTTTATTGTCATTGTACGTATATAGACAGTATACATACAACGAAATTCACATAACACCCAGGGACCAGACTCAACACACACACATGACAATCCCCAAACTCACTCCCACCCGCCAAAATTCCCAGCCCCCTAAAAACACACAAGCACCCGCACAACAGACCAAGTAATACTGTACAACATCTCACTGATGGTGGTCCTTAAATTCATTGCTAAAAGCAATTATAGCTCTGGGATAAAAAACTGTTCAGAAAACGCGTGGTCCGAGTTTTAATTGTTCTGCATCTTCTGCCAGAAGGCAACAGTTTATAAAGATTGTAAGCAGGATGGGAAGAGTCTCTGAGAATGTTGTGCAACTTCCTCAAACTACAAGATGTGAAGATGTCATCCAGGGTTGGTAGCTGGAGTCTGATGATATTCTGGGCAATTTAATGATTCTCTGTAGAGCTTTTTTGTCTGCTATAGAGCAGCTCCCATA
The DNA here is from genome assembly GCA_033807585.1 of Hydrophis major. Classification (NCBI taxonomy): domain Eukaryota; kingdom Metazoa; phylum Chordata; class Lepidosauria; order Squamata; family Elapidae; genus Hydrophis; species Hydrophis major. The sequence goes on from CM066330.1 coordinate 254,049,233, forward strand.
CCATGCAAGAATGTTGAATGTCAAGACACTCTCAATGGTGCTGCAATAGTAGGACGGAAGTAGACGCTGAGATAGATTTATCTTCCTGAGCATTCTCAGGAAGAACAGCCTCTTCTGTGTCTTCTTCACAGGCATGTTAGCATTCAAAGTCCATGAGAGGTCCTCTGAGATATAAGTGCCCAGAAAATTTAAAACTACCAACCCTTCCCACCTCCTTGCCATTTATGTACAATGGTACATAATCAATGCCACTGCTGTGGGCGGGGCTTCCATTGCATCAAAGCTCAGCAGGGCATGGCTGAAAAAAATCAAGATGGCACCCATGGCAGTGAGATCAATGAGAGCAGTGTTCCAATATTTGAGGGGCTGCCACAGAGAGGAAGGGGGTTGTGATGACCCAGAGTATATGAGAAATATCACAAAATCCAAAACGTAACTAAAAGTCCTTTAGCGCCTTCAATTTGGCTTCACTGTTTAATTGTTCACAGTGTAGGAGTAAACTATTTTCAAAATAACATTTCAAAGGCAAGAAACACAGTTCACATTCAAAGAGCTGATAACAAAGCAAAAAACAAAAACAAACCGCATTGAATAAAGTTCCTCGACAGACTCGGATAGATAATTGCCAACTTCAGGAAGATATCCAGGGACAGATGAAGAACGCCAACCGAGATAAACCTTCTTTAGAAATAAAACACTAATTGTCTCCAGCATCTGTTAGCACACAGGTCCAAACTCTTATGCAGTTCTCACACCTGCACCCCATGAAGAGGATCATGGCCATCTCCTCCCGAGTAGACCATGTTTTACACTGATCCTCTCTTCCCTGCAAGCCCTAGAATGGATAGGGGATAGGCCTGAATCCTCCTCTGATTGCTCAACCGGCCTTTGCCCTTCCCCAGCCTCCTCCACCACCTCTGGAGCCACACTTCCACTCCCTGTCGGCTGTTCCTTCTCTTCCTCAGAGTCAGTCTCCACTAGGGGCATGACAGGGGCCAAGCTATTTTCTAAATCACCTGTAGACCAGACAAGAAACAATGGATGGAAACTGACCAAGGAGAGATTTAACCTGGAAATAAGGAAAAACGTTCTGACAGTGAGAACAATCAACCAATGGAACAGAAGTTGCCTCGGAAGTTGTGGGAGCGCCATCACTTGTGACTTGCAAGAAGAGATTGGACTACCATTTGTCAGAAATGGTGTAGGGTCTCCCACTTGGGCACGGGGTTGGACTAGATGACCTACAAGGTCCCTTCCAACTCTGATTATCTGTTATCATTGCTCCCCGTTGTCTTTTTTTAATGTAAGCACAAGCAAAGCTTTGATTTTGTTGGTATGATCATCATTTTCATTTTTTTGACCCTGTCCTTTAGATCCCTTGACAATTCCTCATGTCTTTTTTTTTTTTTGCTGCCTTCTGTTCTTCATGAAACGAATTTGATTTTTTTTTCATATTTCATACTGCAGGGGGTCCTCAACTTACGACCACCATTGAGGCCAACATTTATGTGGTTAAGTGTGATGACCCGGGGCGTGGCACAAAGGCAACACAGTCAATAAGCAAGAAGAGTCCCTTTGATACCTCCAACTTTGCCCCCAGTGTCCAGGTTACCTTCGGCTGGAGAAAACCTCTCCCAAGAACAGTCTTTAAGTGGTGGAAATTCAGTCTGAAAACAAGATACATACAAACTGTAAATAAAAATCCACACAAACCATGCTGCAGCAATTAACTGGACAGGGCAGGATAAGGAAGTGCAGACTTGAAAGCCCAACAAAACACACACAGTTGGGAAGATGCCAGGAGCCCAGATAAGCTTCGATAATACCAGATAATTCATGATTTGCTTCCAACAACTTTGCTGCATGTAGCTTCCCTTTGTAAACATTGTCTTCCCAGGTGTGGCTAATGAAGGGAATCAGGGCCCTTTTCTCCCCCGTAAGCCATGCAACTCACATTGCTCCCTTCTCCATTCCTCCCTGCATGCCCTAGGATGAAGAGGGGGTGGGCCTGGGTCTTCCTCTGAAGTCCCTCTCCCTTGCTCTATCTCTCCCCTGCTCTGCCCAGCCAGACTGTGCCCCTCCTCCGTTTCTTCCACAGCCACTGGAGCCACACTCCCACTTCCTGTCAGCTGCTCGGCCTCCCTCTCAAATCAGATTCTGACAGGGGATTGACATTAAGTGAGAATTTTGTGAAGTGAGCTTTGCCCCATTTTAGGAACTTTCTTGCCGCAGTTGTTAAACGAATCACTGCAGTTTGACGCGCGTCTGGTCAGCGAATCTGGTTTCCCCATTGACTTTGCTGGTCAGAAGGTCACAGAAGCTGAATTGCATGATCCCGGGACACTCTGCAACTGTTGTAAATATGAGTCATTTACCAAGCATCTGAATTTTGATCATGTGACCCTGGGGATGCTGCAATGGTCATTAGTGTGAAAAACGGTCATAAGTCGCTTTTTTCTGTGCCGTTGTAACTTTGAACTATTACTAAAACTAATCGTTCTAAGTGAAGAACTATCTGTACTCATAACACCCACTCCTAGTTTATGCTTTATAATGAACTGGTAAGAGTCCAGGAGTGGGCTGCTGGGGGTTCAGGAGATCTCCTAGCTAAGATTCTGTGCAGCTCACAGAACCCCCAAATCCCACGCCTGGCTGGCCCCTCCCCTCCCTGGAGTCACCATGTGGTCCGTTTTGGATGCAGGTAAATGCAGGGTGCGCGTGGAGCCTCAGGGAGGGTGAAAAATGGACCTCCCAGAAGTTCAAGAAGGCAAGAAATGGGCCTGTTTCTGGCTTTCAGGGAGCCTCCAGAGCACGGGGAGGCCACTTTTGCTGTTCCAAATGCTCACGGAAAGGCTCCGGAACCCAGGGAGGGCAAAAACGTCTTCCCCGCCATGGTGCAGGAGGCTGACTAGGCCACGCCCACCCAGCAACTGGGCAGAGAAGCAGTTGCCACATTTTTTGAAGCCCACCCTTGGGTAAGGCTACACTAGGGTATTGTTTCCAGTTTTTTGTCCCAACAATACAAAAAAGATGTTGAGACTCTGGAAAGAGCGCAGAGAAGAAAAACAGAGATGATTAGGGACTGAAGGTTAAACTGTAGAATGAACAGTTGTGGGAATTGGGAATGTCTTAGTCTAACGAAGAGGACTATGGATGACTTGATAGAAGTTTTCCAATATTTCGGGGGCTGTCACAGAGAACAGCCTCCCAAATATTCTCCAAAGCACCTAAGGGCAGGACAAAAAATAATAGGTGGAAGATAATTATAGAGGGATCCAACCTAGAACTAAGGAGAGAACAATTAATCAGTGGAACAGCTTGCCTCCAGAAGTTGTCAATGCTCCATCACTAGAGGTTTTTAAGAAAAAACTGGACAGCCATATGTCTAAAATGGCATAGCTTTCCTGCTTGACCAGAGAGTTGAACTAGAAGACCTCCATGGTCCCTTCCAATGCTACTATTCTGTAATTTTGTAAATAGTTGGACCATGTTCGATGGGCCAAGGAGTCCTATCGACTAGCCAGTGCAGAACAATGTCAAAATAATAAAATGCTGATCCAGCAACATTGTCTGAGAAACAATTTGGGAAGTCTAAGCTTTCCTAAGCCAATAAGGAAAGATCAGGGCATTTATTACCTTGAATGAAGAAGCATCTATCATCTCTGAAATAAAGTCCCCATTACAATGAAGCTACTTTCTCCGCCAATAAAATGTAATGCCATCGAACAGTGATGAACATTCTAATTGCTCAAGAAAATGTATGAGACCCTGGGCTGAAATTGTGAGTTTCAGGCAGGATCTGATCTATCAAAGAAAGATGTGAAGAGAGAAACGGTTTTGCTGAGCAAGCAGGAGGAAGGCTGGAGGCTGGAAAATCTAAGCAAGGAGAATATCCAGAAACTTGGAGAAGACAGAAGAACGGAAAGCAAAATACAGGGGGTAGATGAGAGGGCACCTGGCCTGAGGCCCTCTGGCCTGAGGCCCTCAACATTTCTGAGGGAGAACATAGATCCCTCCAGAAGAAGGCCAAAAATCTGCAAGATGTTCAGGGGTGGGCTGCTACCTGTTTGCCCCAGTTTGGGTGAACTGGTTTTTAATTTTATGGCCAGCTCAGCGAACTGGCAAATCCCCACCCCTGGCTGGCCATGCCCACCCCACCCTGCCTTTCCCAACAGTCCCCACGTGGCCTGTTTTGGATCCCAGGTAAATTCAGGGCCTGCACGTAGGCTCAGGGAGGCCAAAAAATGGGCCTTCTGGAGGCTCACCAGTTTCTGGCTTCCAGAGAGCCTCTGGAGATGGGGGAGGCTGTTTTCACCCTACTGGAGGCTCGAGGAAAGCCTCCGGAGCCCGGGAGTGTGAAAAACAGGCCTCCGGGAGGTTCCAGAAGGTTGGAAATGGGGCTATTTCCAGCCTCTAGAGACCCTCCGGAGCCTGGGGAGGCTGTTTTCGCCCTCCTGGGTTTGAGGAAAGCCTCCAGAGTATGGGGAGGGCAAAAAATGGGCCTCTGGGAGGCTCTGTAAGGCCAGAAACGGGCCTGTTTTTGGCTTCCAGAGAGCCTTCGGAGTCCAGGGAGGCCATTTTTGCCCTCCCAGAGTCTTGAGGAAAGCCTCTGGAGCCCAGGAAGGGCGAAAATACCCCCCCCCATGGTACAGGAGGCTGACTAGGCCACGCCTGTTAAGTATGGTCGGTGGGTCCCATAAGAACAAGGCGAGAGTAGTGAACAACAGGTCTTTATTTAAGAGGAAGATATCTGAGACAGACACCCTAGCCGTGGCAGCTCTTCTTATAGAGCTGGCCACAGCTAGGCAGCCAATGATAGTTCTTTGAGCTTGCCACGCTTGGTTTTAACCAATCACGGCAAGCCCCGTACGAGCCAATCACAGTCCGGCTTTCTTGGACTAATAGGATTGCAGGTCTTCAAGCCTGCTAGTATGGAACACCCCTCCCCTCTTGGGGTCCACGTCGCTCTCAAGCTTCTCGATGGAACCTCCTGGAAGGGTGAGCCGGGTCTATAGCTGCGACTCCCACCTGGTGTACCCGGGTTGGTTGAGTCGTTTGCTTTGTTGCTCCTGCCTGGATTCTCTGGGCTGGTTGAGCTTGTCTGGCTGCTGCTTCCAGGCAAAGCACCTGTCTGCTACGGTTCCCTGTTTGTAGGTAAGTATTGTTGGTTTGATGTTTATTTTTATTTAATGTGTGTGTGGGGTGTTCTGCTTGTGCAGATACCGGTTCTTTTTCTAAGTTTGAGAGTCCCCCCCCCTCTGATTTCTTGGTTAGAGTCTGTGAGGGGAAGGGTGGCCAGCCTGGACCTTAGCTGGTCAATATGCAGTTTTCAACACCTCCCATCGGTGGTCTCGAGTCGGTAGGATTGAGGGCCCGTGATTTGGGTGATTTTTGCAGGGAGCCATAGTGGATCCCCAGTAAAGTTTTTAGCGAAAACGGTGTCTCCTACGTTGAAAGCGCGGTATCTGCTAGTGGATCCAGGGGGCTTCTCTGGAGTGCAAGTAGGGTGCAGACGATCTAGGGGTGACCGGAGTCTTCTGCCCATGAGTAATTCTGCTGGGCTTTTGGTAGTGGTGTTGGGTGTGATGTGTTGTATTAGAAGCATTTTGTTGATTTTCTCGTGGATGTTGCTATGTTCAATTTTTTGGAGAGTTTTTTTTTGTGCATTGAACCATGCGTTCAGCTCGCCCATTCGCCACCAGGTGAGCGGGTGATGTTAATGCGTGTCGGATGCCATGGTCTGCCAAGTATTGCTTGAAGGCCACCGTGGTAAATTGGGGTCCATTGTCAGATACTATCACATCTGGCAGACCATGTGTGGCGAAAAGTTTGTTTAATTTCTTGATGACAGCTTCTGTGGTGGTTGTTTTCATTTTACTTACTTCGAGCCAATTTGAGTAAGCATCAACAGTGATCAAAAAGGTATGTCCTTTGGTTGGCCCTGCGAAGTCAATATGGATGTGTGACCAAGGGCCTCTGGGGGCTTCCCATTCTAGCGGTAGAGCTGTTGGGGGAGCCGAGCGAGTCTCTTGGCATCTGTTGCAAGCGGCGACCCAAGTTTCAATTTGTTTGTCCATGCCGGGCCACCAAGCATAGCTCCTGGCCAAGGCTTTCATGCGTACTATGCCTGGGTGCCCGTCGTGCAGCATGTCTAAAACTTTTTTCTGTAACATTTCCAGTATTACCACCCGGTCTCCCCAAAGGATACACCCTCTTTGTGAAAAAAGTTCAGTTTGCCGGTTTTTAAACGGTTTAAAGAGTTCATTTTTCTCACTTTCTGGCCAACCCCTCTCCACCCAGCTGAGATCTCGCGCCAAGCATTTGTCCTTTCTTGTTTCACGGGCAACGGACTGCTCTCAGTCGTTTCTCCAATTGTTTCTTATTGGGGGCTGCTACTAGTACGTTGTCAAAATAGGGTACGACTCCTTTAATTCCTTGCAGCAACCGTTCCATTGGGCTTTGGAAAACCCCAGGTGCGACGCTGACTCCAAATTGGAGTCGGTTGCATTTAAATGCGCCTCGATGTGTCACGATTGTTTGAGCTTTGGCGGTTTCAGCATCGACCGGCAGTTGTTGATAGGCTTGTGCCAGGTTGAGCTTTGCAAAGATTCTGCCACCCCCCAGTGAGTGTAGGAGATGCTGGACTACTGGCACAGGGTAGGCACTCTGCTGCAGGACATGGTTGAGGGTGGCCTTGTAGTCTCCACAAATTCTCAGGGAGCCATCTGGTTTGATGGGGGTGACAATTGGTGTTTCCCATCGGGCATGGTCGATAGGTTCTAATACGCCTTGTGCTATGAGCTTATTTAATTGCTCATCTATCTTAGGCTTGAGTGCAAATGGCACTCGGCGTGGTTTGAGGGGATGGGAGCGATGTCAGGGCTAAGATTAAAGGAGATTGGGGACCCCTTGTACTTGCCTAAAGTGTCATTGAAGACCTCTTGGAAGTCCTGGACGAGCGTTGCTTCCCAATCTTCGTCATCTGTGTGATTGATGCCTGCCATCTCGATCCCCAGCAGTGTGAACCATTGCAACCCGAGTAGGCTGGGGCGGTCCTTATCCACAATTGTGAGTGGTAAAATATTGGTACGGTTTTTGAAGGAGATCTTGATTTGTCCGATGCCAACCACTGGGATGCGGTTCCCTTGATAGTCCCTCGGAATCAATTTCTGGTCACTTAGTTCTTGGCGGCGTATGTTGGATATTAAATGCTTTATGGTCTGCCAGGAGACCATGGAGAGGTAGGAGCTCGAATTTACCTCCATGGTGCATGGTTGGTTTTCGATACCGACCTCAACGCGTATCTTCTGTGCATTATTGGCGAAGAGTGGCTGATGATAACTGTTTGGTGTGTTTCTTCTCTTCATGGTGCCTCGTTGAACCTTTTGGTTCGGCTGTCCCGGCTCCATCAGCTGTCAGTCTGGCGGTCCCGGTTTTGGCGGGGGTGCCATCTTGTCTTCGCGGGCTGTTTCCTCGATGCCGGGGGCTGAAATTTCTTTTATTACGGCATACTTTAGTGATATGCCCCCGCTTCTCGCAATAGCGGCACACGGTGTCCAGGAACTTGCATTCAGAACGTGGGTGATTTCCTCCGCAGCTGGCACATTGGTACCCTGACTCATGACCTCACTGGTCTCACCGATCGCGTTCTGACTGAAGTCTGTAAATTTATTTTTCTTCGCTGTCAGAAGGGGATTCGACATCGCCATGATGGGTGGTGGCTGCGATTTTTTCTGGTGTGGTAGTTGCTTCGCTGGTTGATTGGTGATCAGTTCTGTTTGAACGCCGCATTCGGGCCACTGATTTGCGGATAGCTTCAGCTGCGTTGGCTTCGGCTATGGCGTCGGTGAGGGAGATGTCACCCTTGGCCATGAGCCTGCTTTGGATCGCTGGGTCTTTTAGGCCGAGCACGACTCGGTCTCTCATGGCCTCGTCCAAGTTAGCGAATCCGCATAACCCTCCAAGGTCTCTCAGGTCAGCTACGAACTCACCGATGCTCTCGCCCTCACGCTGGTCTCGTTGATAGAAATCATGCCTTCAGATAAGAGTTGGTACAGCCGGAGCGTAGTGGTTCCGGAGGTTGTCCCAATCCATTGTCTTGACATCTGAGGGCTTTGCTAGTGCCTTGGCCATTTTGAAAATGGCGGGCCGCAGTACGTTTAGAATACTGTTCGCTTCTTGCTGCCGGTGGCATCTTTAAGTTGTTGGATTCCAAAAGCATTTGGAAATGATCAATATAGGACTCCCAGTCCTCGCTGGCCGGGTTGAATGGTGCGGGTGGTGCGGCGCTGCTGCAACACACTCCTGGCATCTTACAGATTTTGATATCTGTGGAAGGTGTTGCATGGCATTATCAAGAGAAAGCAGGAGACCGGTCCTGCCTTAGCTGTGGAAACAGCAGGGTGATCTGGGGCCAATCACTAGGAGACGGTGAGTTTTAGTTCTACCTTAGGCATGAAAGCCAACTGTGATCGTAAGTCAGGGACCACCTGATAGCAGTGTTCCAATATTTGAGAGGCTGCCATGAAGAAGAGAGGGTCCATCTATTCTCCAAAGCCCCTGAAGGCAGGACAAGAAGCAATGGATGGAAACTAATCAAAGATAGAAGCAACTTAGAACTCAGGAGAAATTTCCTGATAGTTAGAACAAATAATCAGTGGAACGACATGCCACCAGAAGTGTTGGGTGCAGAGGTGGTATTCAGCTAGTTCTGACCAGTTTTGGAAAACTGATAGCAGAAATTTTGAGTAGTTTGGAGAACCGGAAAATCCCACCTCTGACCGATCCTGCCCCCACTTATTCTCTGCCTCCCAAGTCCCAGGTGATCGGCTGGGTCTCCTTTGGTTGCCCTGCACAGGAGAACGGAGCTGGAAAGCAGGTTAGTGAGGTGGGGAGGGAATGGGGATTTTGCAGTATATCCTTCCCCTGCCACGCCCACCAAGCCACACCCACCGAACTGATAGTAAAAATATTTGAATACCACCACTGGTTGGGTGCTCCACTCTTTAAGAAGAGATTTGTGGCACAACGATTTGTGTATCAATAAAGGAGACTATTTGTAGCTCAGAGTTGAAACGAGAGGTCCGTGGTGCTCTCTGAGATTGCTCGTTTTCTTACAGATATTTCATTACCCCAACTAGGTAACATCATCATTGTGAGTCGATTTGTGTAAAAATAGTATAGGGCAGGGCTGTCCAACTCGCAACCCGTGGGCCGGATGTGTGACGAGCTGGCCACACTCATGCCCAGTTTATCGAAGGGGAAAAAAATGTCCCGATACGTCATGTGACAATATGAATTTGGTATAGGGTTTCCTGCTGCAGTGAGGGGTTGGTCTAGAAGACCTCCAAGGTCCCTTCCAACTCTGCTATTCTGTATTAAAACAACCTTCCATGGTTCTTTTCTAACTGTTGATCCCTCAGTCCTAGAAGGAAAAATTCCAGCTTCAAGTCCTGTTTTAACTCTGAAGCAGCAGGAAAGGTTAATCCTGCTGTTGCTCCTGATCTTGGTCCTTTTTAGTGATCAAAACCAAAAGTTTTCTCCTTGAATTAAGATCGGCCTCTGGCGTCTGCCCACGGCTCCATCCATCTCATTTATACCATCCAGCTCATTTGCTGCTGTTTGGAGGAAGTGCAGAGTAAGCCTGACTCAGCAGATTTTGCCCCTTGCCCAGGGGAAAAAAAAAAAAAACCCTGCTTCCAATTAGGATGCCCCTCACTCATTTACACCCCATTTAAATGTTAAAAGACAGAGTTTCATGGGGTTTTAATGGCCCCATTACTTCCAATCTGTATCCTGAGGTAAAGATTTTGATGGGAACCTCTTCCAAGGTATTCTAAAGGTTAGATGAACAATTAGATTCATGTCTACCATAATCTTATAATCTTTCATTTCCTCACATTAAGAAGGGGGAAAAAGGGGTGGGAGGGGAGGGAGGGGCAGCTAATTCTCTTCTCCTGCTTTAGTTTGAAAGTGATTTTCCAGATAGTCCTCGACTTACAACAGTTTGTTTAGTGACCGTTCAAAGTTACTGAATGATATGCCCTCACAATACACTGCATTCAAAACATTTATGAATAATTATAATACAACAGCACTCAAAAATGTGACTGATGGCTGTTTTTCACACTTAACAACAATTACTACCAACCTGCCTTCCATCAAGGACCCGTATACTGCATGAGTCAAAAATAGAATAGAATAGAATAACCTTTATTGTCATTGCATTCTACAAATACAATGAAATTTGAAAGCTACTCCAGCACAGCATCCCAAACACCACATCACAATCACACTACAGGGTATTTAAAAATTAAAATAATAATTAAAAACCTAGTCTAAAACCGATTTAAAACATATAGTAAGATAGATAGTTTAAAAATGCCACTATATAGTGTACATAGGGCTAAATCACATATGCATTGTTTCATTCAAGACAATTATTGCCTTGGAAAAGAAAAAGTTTTTCACACTTAACAATAATTACTACCAACCTGCCTTCCATCAAGGACCGTATACTGCATGAGTCAAAAATAGAATAGAATAGAATAACCTTTATTGTCATTGCATTGTACAAATACAATGAAATTTGAAAGCTACTCCAGCACAGCATCCCAAACACCACATCACAATCATACTACAGAGTATTTAAAAATTAAAATAATAATTAAAAACCTAGTCTAAAACCGATTTAAAACATATAGTAAGATAGATAGTTTAAAAATGCCACTATATACTGTACATAGGGCTAAATCACATATGCATTGTTTCATTCAAGACAATTATTGCCTTGGAAAAGAAACTGTTTCTTAGTCTATTAGTCCTCATTTTAAGACACCTATAACTCTTCCCTGATGGTAACAGTTCAAATTATGAATGTCCAGGATGAGAATGGTCCGTGGAGATTTTTAGTGCTCTAGAAAGGAGTCTGGTCTTCACAATCTCTTCCAAAGAAGAAAGAGAGCAAGCGATGATTTTTTGTGCTGTGTTTATAATTCTCTGGAGCATCTTCTTATCCACTGCAGAGCATCCAGCATACCACACCGTTACACAGTATGCCAAAATGCTCTCGGTAGTAGAACGGTAAAAAGTAACCAGCAATTTCTTGCCTCCTTTTTCAGCAGCCTTAGAAAGTGCAGCGCTGTTGGGCCTTCTTTGCAGTGGCCATAGTGTGGACTGACCAAGTAAGGTTGCTAGAAATTTAAAACTATGAACTCTTTCCACACAGTCTCCATTGATATATAGTGGGAGAGGCTCTGCTTTGCATCTTCTGAAGTCTATAATCAATTCTTTGGTCTTTTTGATGTTCAGGGTAAGGTTATAACTCTTGCACCACAAGACCAGTCTGAGAACCTCTGACCTATAGGCCGTCTCGTCTTCTCCTGATATATGAGTCCCACCAACATGGTGTCGTCTGCAAATTTTATTACAGAGTTAGTGGGACAAGAGGGAGTGCAGTCGTAGGTGTAGAGTGAATAAGGACACAACCCTGTGGAGAGCCAGTGCTGAGAGCAAGAGTGGAGGAAAAATAGCTGCCAATCTTAACAATTTGGGGTCTGTTAGTAAGAAAGTCCTTTATGCAACAGCAGATGTGAGAGGAGAGGCCCCTTTCTAGCAACTTCTTAATCAGTATATCTGGATTGATGGCATTAAAAGCTGAGCTTTAATCAACAAAAAGCATCCTTTAATAGCTCCCACTATGCTGCAGATGTTTCAGAGCAATGTGGAGAGCCATGGCGATAGCATCTTCTGTGGATCTGTTATTCCGATAGGCAAACTGGTATGGGTCAAGGTTTGATGGGAGGCAATCCTGTATATATTTTAAGACCAGTCTCTCAAAACGCTTCATAATTATGGGTGTGAGAGCTACTGGTCTATAGTCATTTAAAGTATCAGGAGAGGGCTTTTTGGGAACTGGAATAATAATGGAAGTTTTGAGACAAGATGGAACAATGGCTTGTGTAAGAGAAAGGTTAAAAATATTTGTAAACACACCTGCGAGCTGGTCAGCACATGCTGAGTACCTACCCAAGTACCCCATCAGGGCCAACAGCCTTTTTCACATTCACTGCTCTAAGCACCTGCTTCATATCATACTCTTGTAGTGCTAACAGTTGAGTACCGGTGGTTTGTAGAGGCAGTGTGTTCGAAGACCTATTCAGTTCACATCGGGCAAAGAAGCAGTTCAATTCTTCTGCCAGTGATGCGTCCTTATTGATTGATATGGGACTGCTGCCCCTGTAATTAGTGAGGTGTTTAAATGCCTGCCAAACCCCTTGTGGATCATTATTTGTGAAGTAGTCCTCAATCTTCCTTTTATAGTCCTTTTTTGCCTCCTTGATGCCCCGCCTCAGTTCTGCTCTTCCATTGTTATACCAAACTCTGTCCTCAGACCTGAATCCATATCACATGTCCTGAGAAGTAATTGCACATCCTTGTTCATCCAGGGCTTCTGGTTTGGAAATATCCAGATGCGCTTATTCACAGTAACCATATCCACACAGGTCAAGATGTAAAACAGTACAGTTTTTGTATATTCCTCCAAATCCTCTTGTTCAAATAAATTCCAATTACCGTGTTTCTCACATAATAAGGCCGGGCCTTATTTTTTTTTGACCCCCGAAAAAACTGGCTAGGACGTCTCTTCGGGGGTGATTTAATTCCCCTCCCACTTGCATCTTCGGGTGGGTGGGTGGGCGGTGACAGCTTGGATATTCGGGAGACCTTTGGGTTCGGGCCACTGTTGCTTTCCCTTTTCCCTTGCTGCCGCGGCGTTAGGCATTTGGTGCAGCCATGTGCGGCCAGTCAGGGCTCCTCCCTGCAACCGGAGCCCCGAGGAGACACTTGGTTTCAGGAGCTCCTGTCTTCCCTTTGCTTTCGAAGGTAAAGCGAATTATTTTACAAAGCCTCCTCTGCCCGAGAGGGCAGCCCAATTCCACGTGGGGAGGCTAATTTACCGGGGCCTATTCCGTTCCTCCCTGACCTCCCTACATGAGTCCAGCGAGCTTTTCCACCTCAAAGAAAGGCCAGGCGGGCGGCTGCGGAGCAGCAACAGCAGATCTGAACCGCTCGCAGCAGAAACAGCCACCACCCTTAGCATGACGCGGGGAGAACGAGTGAGGTTAGAGGCCGCCAGCCCGTCCTTCCCGCCTCCGTGGCTCAGTTTCCCCTACCGGCGGGTCCTTCTTTCGTGCGGAGGGCTGCGGGGGAAGGCGCTCGCCCGAGAGGATCTCTCCCCGCAAGGTCAACGTCTGCGCCACGGAGGAAAGGGCAGGAGGTTCCTCCTGCTTGCTGAGAGGTGAGGAAGCCGCGGCTCACCCGGCGAGATTTGGGAACGAGGGGCAGGAGGAGGCATGCACACACCCGCGGCTCACTTTCCCAGCTCTGCCCAGCCCTTACGGCTCTGGCGCAGTCCTGGCAGGATGAGCGGAGGGTCTGGTGGGGAGGCGCTTGCTGCCCGCCAGGGCCGCGCCAGAGCCATAAGGGCTGGGCAGAACTGGGAAAGTGAGCTGCGTGTGTGTGCGTGCCTCCTCCTGCCCCTCGTTCCCAAATCTTGCCGGGCGAGCCGAGGCTTCCTCACCTCTCAGCAAGCAGGAGGAACTGGCTGCAGCCCTTTCCTCTGCAGTGCAGACGTTGACCTTGCGGGGAGAGATCCTCTCGGGTGAGCGCCTTCCCCCGCAGCCCTCCGCACGAAAGAAGGACCCGCCGGTAGGGGAAACCGAGCCATGGAGGCGGGAAGGACGGGCTGGCAGCCTCTAACCTCGCTCGTTCTCCCTGCGTTGGGCTAAGGGTGGTGGCTGTTTCTGCTGCGAGCGGCTCAGACCTGCTGCGGAGTTGCTCTAAACGCTGCGGCAGCGAGGGAGAAGGGGCAGCAAGGGAGAAGGGAAAGCAACGGTGGAAGTTCTCCCGATATGAAGTGACCCACCAACAAAGGCAGCACCATATCCGGGCATGCAACAAAAGTACTTCCTAACGGCAAGGCCCCCCCCCCGCTTCCCCCCCATTTCGCATGTTTAATATGGGGGTTAATTCAGGGGGAGGGGCTTAATTTGATTTTATGCCAATAAAACATGGTGGGGCTTCCTACTGGTGGAGGCCATATTGTTGGAGAAACACGGTAGTATTTGAGAAACAATCCTGCAGCTGATCAAGTGCTCCCTCTGGTCAGATCTTGAGTTTGATTTCAGTTTTCCTTCTGAGTGGGGGTATATGCTGGTGTAAGGAACAGTGATAAATTATCTGAAAGTCCCAAATGTGGAAGGGACATTGCTTTATATGCATGCTTTACATTAGAATACACATGATCAAGTGTGATGTTTCCCCTGGTGGCACATGTCACATACTGAATAAAATCAGGAAATACAGTCTTGAAGCATGCTTTATTAAAATCACCAGTTATTATATAAGCCCCATCAGGATAAGCCTTAAGTTGTATTTATTGTAATATGCAAATATGCAAGTGCAGTACTAATATTTGCATCAGGGGGTATGTAAACGGCTGTAAAAATCACCACTGTCAGTTCTCTAGGTAGATAGAAGGGTCTGCACATGACTGCCATCACCTCTAAATCAGGACAGCAGTATCTGTTTATAACACGGCTGTTGGTGCACCAGGTATTATGAACGTATAAACAAAGTCCACCTCCTTTAGTCTTACCAAAGTCCTTATTACGGTCTTGTCGGTGGATGGTACAACATGCCAGTTGTAGTAAGGCATCGGGAATAGCTGAGTGAAGCCAGCTCTCTGTAATAACTATCACACAGCAGTCCTTTATCATGTGATTGCTTGCTGCCATCAGATTAATCTCATCCATTTTATTGAGGAATGACTGAGCATTTGAGAGAAAGATACTTGGCAATGATGGTTTGTGTGGCTGTCTTTTTAAGCGAGCTAAAACTCCTGCTCTGCAGCCCCTCCTCCGCATTCTCTCTCTGTGCCACCTGCGCCGTTTAAATGATCCTATTACAATCTATGGAGATCCTGGTGGTCTTGCTGTCTCCTTGGGAATACTGTGAGTCCCCTGAAAATCTGACACAATAGCTCTAGCAGACTGTAGTCCATAGCATATTAGTTCTTGTCGGCTGTAAACCTCCCCCATGCAACAAGACTTAGACCCATATATCACCAAACACACACACCAAATCAGAGAGTGAAAAGCCACCATTTTTAACGGAATTTTTTTTTTCGTTAAAGAGAGAGCTGTTAAAATATTTTCAGACCCCTCACATCCTGGACATAACCCGTTTCAACTCCTTCCCTCAAAATCACACTATAGAGCACTGCATACCAGAACAACTCGACACAAGAAGAGGTTTTTCCGAAACACCATCACTCTGCTAAACAAATAATTCCTGCAACACTATTGAGTCCAACTATTTACAAAGTCTGTACTACTATTACTATTAATCTTCTCACCACTCCTTCTCACCCATCCCCTCTCATCTGTGACTGCATGACTGTAACTTTGTCGCTTGTATCCTTACAATTTATATTGATTGTTTCCCTAGTATGATTTGATTGCTTATTGTACCCTATGACTATCATTAAGTGTTGTACCTGATGATTCTTGACTCTTGATGAATGTCTCTTTTCTTTTATGTACACTGAGAACATTTGCACCAAAGACAAATTCCCTGTGTGTCCAACCACACTTGGCCAATAAAGAATTCTATTCTATTCTATTCTATTCTATTCTATTCTATTCTATTCTATTCTATTCTATTCTATTCTATTCTATTCTATTCTATTCTATTCTATTTTCTATTCTATTTTCTATTCTGTTCTGTTCTGTTTTGTTCTGCTCTGTTGCAGAATCCTCAGAGTCACGTGATCAAAATTCAAATGCTTGGCAACTGGTTCCTATCTGTGATGGTTGCAGTGTTCCGGGGTCATGGGATCCCCTTTTGCGACCTTCTGACAAGCAAAGTCAAGGGGAAGCCAGATTCACTTAACAACTGGGTGACTAATTTATCAACTGCAGTGATTCACTGAATAACTGATGCAAGAAAGGTCATAAAATGGGGCAAAAATTCACTTAACAATTGTCTCACTTAGTAGCAGAAATTTTGGGCTCAGTTGTGATCTTAAGTCGAGGACTACCTGTAATTAAATCTTGAAATGAGGAATTCTTGATCCATTTTCTCGATGGGTCAGATCAACTGGGCATGGACAGAGTTATCCCTAAATATCCTTTTTATAATCTTTAGGACTTTTTTTGTTCCAAACTACACGTGTTTTCAGACACAGTCAATGGGAAAGGCATGAAAACCATAAAGAAAGGTTAAAACAGAACTTTATTTGTTGAGCTTTAAAGTCGGTGTTGACTCTTAGTGACTGCCTGGATTAGCCCCTGTAGGGTTCTTGGTATTACCTCCTTCCTAGGGCTGAGGGAGAGTGAGTGGCTCAAGGTCAATGGCTGACTTTGTGCTTAAGACAAGTTTAAAACTCAGGATCTCCTGGTCTTTAGCCTGGTGTTTTTGTCACTAAACCAAACAGGCTTTAAAACAGGAACATCACAACTGAAAAGCAAATTCTGCAACATGTGCCTATAATATGTTGGTGCCACTTTTTAGTTTTTACACCCTGCCTTTCCTGCAAGAAAAGACTGCATTTGTACCTAAGGCTTGAACTGTGGGCTCAGAATAACAGAATAAAAGGAAGGGATCTTGGAGGTCTTCTAGTCCAACCCACTACTCAAGCAGGAGTCCCTAAACCATTCCAGACAAATGGCTGTTCAATCTCTTCTTAAAAAGCCTTTAGTGATGGAACATCCAAAACTTCTGAAGGCAAACCATACCCATTCCAAGTAGTAAATTGTCCTCACTGTTCGGAAGTTTCTCCTTAGTTCTAGGTTGCTTCTCTCCTTGATTAGTTTTGTTAGGGATAACATTGTTTACCCTAACTGGTTTAGGTAAAATAATAAATATATAATCATAGTTTGTTAGTTAAAGTGTCTGCAACTTTAACTGTAGGACTATAATTAAGGGAGTGGTTGTGAAAGCACTTTAAAAGAAGCAAGACGACAGCTTGCTCTCTCTCTGGCTTTGATGATCCCTAATTACTGCATGGACTCAAGACTGCGTTACTCGAACGGGAGAGATAAACAAAGGACTGATTTGTAAGTGAACTGACATAGGATATTCTACACGGACTTTGCTAACTGAATATCCCTGAATGGACTGACTAAATGATACATGGCTATTGGACTGTTATTTTGACTATGCTATGAACTCATAATGGAATAAACTATATTTTTGATAGCACAAGCGTATCTGTTATTTTTACTGTAAGTTAATAAACATACAAGCTTAGCTCACTCATTTATCTGTATGCCTATCTGACTAATGCTGCACATTCTGTTTAGCTTGTCTCCCTAACACTGGTTATGGTCCCAGTCTTAACACTGGTTATGAGCCCAGAGGCTGCAAAGTCAGTTTAACTAGGATAAAACAGATTTATGTAAAAGTGAGAGTTTGTGTTGTTATACATCACAGTAAACAGACAGCTGTGTTTTATTAATTATAGTTTTATATCCATATAAGAAAACATGGCACAAGTCAATTTACAAAGTTTTCCCTTATATCCAAGCTGGATGGAACAAACTATGTATCATGGTCTATGAAATGTAGTCTACTTCTACGAAGAGAAGGTCTGTGGAACATAATTGAAAATCCACCAAACGTAGAGGAATGGGATCCAGAGGATGATGAAGATAGACTAAAAATAGAAGAATTTATGCATAAAAATGAACACGCTATTTGCATAATTGGGTTAACCTTAACGGACCAACAACTTGTTCATATCCATGAAGAGCAAACAGCTGTTGGGTGTTGGCAGAAGCTGAAGAGGATTTATGTCCGAGATAACGTTGGTGCACACATAAATTTAACACGGAAGCTTTTCAGGACGCATCTCCAGACGAATGGTGATATGCTTAGCCATTTGAAAACTATGCAAAGCATTTTTCAAGAACTGCACGAGAAAGAGCTTATTTTCTCTGAACTACACTAAGTCTATATAATTCTATCATCACTAAATGAAAGTTATGACAACTACGTAACTTCCCTTGAAATTTTGCCAAAGGAAAGCCTAACTTTAACTGATATAACTGGCAGATTGATTGAAGAGGCCAGAAGAAGGCTTGAAAGAAATGATTTAAGGAGGCAGCAACCTCAAAAAGAAGATAATGAATCTCCTACTGCATACGCAATTAAAAAGTGTTTTAATTGTGGAGGAAGAGGACATTTGGCAAGATTTTGTAAAAAAGCAAAATGCCAGAATGCTGGCCAGAATACAAAAAGTCATCAAAAGATAAATAAAAATTTAGAGTTAGCCATGTATAGTAACGGAGCTGTAAAAAATAATTTATGGGTGGTTGACAGTGGAGCATCCCACTGTATAACAAATGATAACAGAAATTTTATTAAAATGTCCCAGAGTACACAGCAGATATCGTTAGCCAATGGCTGGAAACTGAAAGCTAAAGGTCAAGGTATAGCATATTGTTCTTTTATAAAAGAGAATGTAAAAATGTTATATGTACCACAACTTAAGTTTAATTTAATTTCAGTTAGAATTTTGGTTAAACTAGGATATGTAGTTACATTTAAAGGAGATAACTGCATAATTGAGAAAGAAGATAAGAAAATTACTGCATCTTTAAGAGGTGAATTATATGTGTTAAATGATGATGGTTTAAAGGTGGCTAACACAGTTTATGAAAATAAGAAACCTCATGATGAATGTATTCACTTGTTACACCGAAGGCTAGGGCATTTAAATTTTAAAATGCTTAAGAAAACTGTTGAATTATCTAAGGGAATAAGTTTGAAACCTTGTAATAAGTATTTGCAATGTAATGCCTGTAATCAAAGTAAGAGCAGGGTCACACCGGCTAATAGAGTTGATGGATTTACTACCAAAGAGCCTTTAGAGGTAGTATTTGCTGATTTAATAGGTCTGAAAAAACCAAGTGTAGGAGGAGCTCGTTACATACTAAGTATAATGGACCACTATTCTAGATATAGGTTTTGCTATTTAATGAAAAGCAAAACTGAAACGTATCTAAATCTCTTTAATTGGATAAAATTTGCTGAAAGGAAAACTAAAAAGAAATTGGTAACTCTTATAACAGATAATGGTACGGAATTTACAAATAATAAATTCCAGAATAGACTTAGGATGTTAGGTATTCAACATAAAAAGTCTGCACCATATAGGCCACAACATAATGCATTTATAGAGAGAAGAGGCCAAACATTACAATCAATGACACGAACTATGATGTCTGATTCAGGATTACCTGACAATTTATGGGGAGAAGCAATAATGTGTGGTAATCATATATTAAATAATATTGTTAATTCAACAACAGGTGAATCACCATTCACACTGTGGCATGGTACAAAACCTGATTTAAGTTACATGCACACATTTGGAGCACCAGCATGGGTGCATATCCCTACACAACTTAGACAAAAAGAACAGCATAGAGCTAAAAGATTATTTTTTGTAGGATATAAATCTAATCATAGATCTTATAGATTCTGGGAACCAGGTACATCTAGAGTTTACACCAGTGCTAGTGCTAAATTCCTAGAACATGTAGGATGGAATAGATTAGAGCAAGGTTTAAATAATGAAGTAATTATTGAACCCTACAAAAGGCAGAAAGATCAAACTAGTTATAAGAAGAATCCAATTAAAGAAGTCCATGAAGAGCAAATAGGACCAGAACTAGAGGAAACAGTTGATCAGGAAGAGTTAGATAATCAAGAAGAGTTAATAAAGGAAAGTCCACCTGTAAGTCCTGTAATACCTAGACCTACTACACATGTAACTAGACCACCTGATAGGTATCAAGCAAGTATAGTTTGCCAAATAACAAAAGTTCCAACTAGTGTAGATGAACTTAGGATGTATCCTGCTAAGGATCAGGAGAATTGGCAAAAGGCAATGGAAAAAGAACTAAATTTATTAAAGGTAATGAAAGAATATGAAGATGCCAAATTACCTCCAGGAGAAAAATCCATTGGGTGCAAATGGATATTTAAAGTAAAAACTGGAAATGATGGGACTGTTACCCATAAAGCTAGGTTGGTAGCTCAAGGATTTAATCAAACTGCATCTGATTACGATGAAGTTTTTGCACCAAGTCTTAAAGCAACATTTTTGAGAGCAGCTTTAGTGTGGGCAGCTAAGAAAAACTATATCATTAACCATTTAGATGTAGAAACTGCTTATTTGCATGCACCATTGCAGCACACTATATATTTGAAAAAGCCAATTATTTTAAAAGACAATAAAGTAAATAGTAATGATTGTTGGAAACTCAAAAAGAGTCTTTATGGGTTGAAACAATCTGGCTTTGAGTGGAACCAATATATTGTGAAAGAATTAAACAATATAGGTTTTAAATCTGGTTTAGCAAATCCATGTGTGTTTGAAAGAGAAAATAATGGAACAGTGTCATTATTGTTATTATTTACAGATGATATTGCTTTGATAACTAAGACTAATAATGAAGCTAATGAGAATTATATCATTATTAGCCAAAAAGATAAAATTAAAGCATTTAGGTGAAATTAAAAAGTATCTAGGATTGACAATTAACAAAACAAAAAATGGTTTTAAGATATCTCAAGAAGATAAAATTTTCCAATTAATTAAAACGTATAAAATAGAACTTTGTAAACCGGCAAAGACTCCAATGAGTCAGGAAGTTTGCCAAACTGATGATCAAAGTCCCAAATTTGATAAGTCTATATATCAATCTTTGATTGGCAACTTAACATATATAAGCAATTGGTCAAGGCCAGATATAGCTTATAGTGTTAATCAGCTGGCACGTTTTAATTCAGATCCACATCAATGTCATTGGCAATCATTAAAGAGAATTTTAAGATATCTCAAAGGAACAATGAACCATGCATTGTATATAGAACCAAAGGGTGATTTGAGTCTTAGTGCCTATGCAGATGCAAGTTTTGCAACTGATATAAACACTAGAAAATCAACATCTGGGATGGCTATATTATTTGGTAAGACACTAATAGGGTGGAGGTCAATCAGACAACAGCATATTAGTGTTCTGTCCTTAATTAGCATTCTTGAGATCCCCGCGCTTTGATTGGCCAAAGCGCGGGGCACTCTGATTGGTCAGGCGAGCCGCGCTGATTGGCTCGCTAAGAATCTCCCGCAATTGGTCCATTCGGATCGCGGGAGATTCAAAGTGGTGCCATTGGCCGTGGCCGCCGCGGCTAAAAGAATAAAAGCCGCGATCTTTTTACCTTTGCCCCAGTTCGGTTCCAACCTCAAATAAAGAGCATGATTTGAAGTCACCGACTCCTGGCATCATTTCGCAGACACAACACTGGCGACGAAGGTGGGATCCAGGCCCTGAACCGAACCACGTGTCTGACGGAAGCCAGACGAACCACCACGATGGCGCACCCTTCAACCCCGCTACCGAGGACTGGGAATCGTACTCCGACCGATTCCGCATGTTCCTCGAGTGCAGCGACCTGAAAGACGCCACCGGCCCCATGAAGCGCGCCATCTTCCTGACCCACTGCAGGACCGAGGTCTTCAAGATGGCCAAGGCGCTTGCCAAACCCGCCGATGCGACCGCGATGGACTGGGACGTCCTCGAACCCATACTTCGGCGGCACTACGCTCCAGAGGTACCCATCCTGATCCGACGCAACGAATTCTACCGTCAGGACCAACGGTCGGGTGAGAGTTTCAGCGACTTCGTCGCCGAACTGCGGCACCTAAGGGGGTCTGCGAATTCGACAACCTGAACAACGCCCTGCGAGACCGAATCGTGCTCGGTTTGTGGGAACCCGTCCTGCAGAGCCGGCTGATGGCCAAGGGCAACATCAGCCTAGCAGAAACCCTCACCGCAGCTGCAGCCGCCGAACGAACCCGAACTTCCGCCGACCACATGCGCAGACCGAACACTGGGGACTGCAGCGGAAACAACAACCCGGCAAGATCGACCGAGGCCCAACCCGAGACGACCACCCACCAGGGCGACTTCCACTCGGCATCGGGCACTTCCAATGACGAGGAGGACATCCATCGCCTCCAGACAGGTCGCGACCCACGGAACCGGCGGGGTCGTAAGTCGAGGATCAACTGTGCTGGTTGCGGCAGCGACCACCCCAGGTCGGAATGCCGGTTTTTCGAATCGATCTGCCGGCATTGCGACAAGAAGGGACACATCGCCCGTGTCTACCGCCTAAAGAAGAATCGCAGCCTGGCATGATGGGACCAGAGCGACCGGAGGAGAGAGAGCACACCACCCCAGACCAGAGATCGCTCCTTGGACAACAGATGGGACCGGAACGGACGATCCCTGCGAGGCGGCGATAATCGGCGAAGAGAGGAGACCCATCAGACGGTCACCATCGGCCACGCCATCACCAATGACGCCCGGAAGGTCCACGTGGAGGTAGGTATCGAGGGCCAGCCATGCAAAATGGAGGTGGACTCCGGGTCCTACCTCTCCATGATTGCATGGCATGAAATAAAGCGCTTGGTGCCTACCCTCCAAAGGAGGAACATGGACAGCTAGAGACTCATTGTAAAGGACTACCAGGGAAACCGCATCCCGGTAGTCGGAACCAAACACTTCAACATCACCTATAAAGGGCACACCGAAAGACTTCCCCTGACAATCGTCGACCGCGACCGCCCAAGCCTACTGGGACTGCAATGGTTCACCCCGCTAGACATCGCACTCACGGGAGTCGACCACGTCACCGACGACAGCTGGGAGCAGCAGCTGGCCCGGGAATTCCAAGAGGTCTTCGACGGAAACCTAGGCAAGTACCGAGGGCCCCTTATATCTTTCAACCTAGACCCAAACGTCCCCCCAAAATGCCTGAAACCAAGGCGGGTGCCATTTGCACTTAAACCCAAGATAGATGAGCAAATTGACAAGCTCGTCAAGCAAGGGGTCCTACAGCCCATAGACCACGCCCGGTGGGAGACCCCCATAGTCACCCCGATAAAGCCCGATGGGTCGGTGAGGATCTGTGGGGACTATAAGGCAACCCTAAGTGGCGCGCTCCAACAAAGCGCCTACCCCGTCCCAGTAGTGCAACACCTACTGCACTCACTGGGAGGGGGCAAGGTTTTCGCCAAGCTCGACCTCGCCCAGGCTTACCAACAGTTGCCAATCGACGAGCAAACGGCAGAAGCGCAAACCATAGTCACCCACCGGGGGGAATTTAAATGCAACCGACTCCAATTCGGAGTCAGCGTGGCACCGGGAATATTCCAAAGCCTAATGGAAAGACTACTGCAAGGCATCAAGGGGATGGTACCTTACTTCAATGACGTCCTAGTATCGGCAGCCAACCAAGCCGAACTAGAGGGTCGCCTAAGGGAGGTCCTAACCAAATTTAAAGAGACCGGACTAAAAGTCAAGAGGGAGAAATGCCAGCTATGCACGGAACGGGTAGAATTCCTGGGATACCTCCTAGACCGTCATGGCATTCACCCCACAAACCAAAAAATCAAGGCCATCAAAGAAGCCCCCACACCCAAGTCCAAGACGGAACTACAGGCATTCCTGGGGCTACTTAACTTTTACAATGTTTTCCTGCCCCAAAAGGCGACGGCGGCGGAGCCCTTGCATAGGCTCCTGGACAAGGCGGCGACCTGGACTTGGGGGAAACGCGAGCAAGCCGCCTTCCAAAGAACAAAGGACCTCCTCACTTCGGACGCCGTCCTCATACAATACAACGAGACCTTACCTCTGGCCATCACATGCGACGCATCACCCTTCGGCATCAGTGCTGTCCTCAGCCATACCCTCCCCGATGGAAAAGAAGCACCCATCGCGTTCTTTTCAAGAACCCTCACCAAACTGGAGCGGAACTATAGCCAGCTGGACAAAGAGGCTCTGGCTATCGTTGCCACCATAAAACGATTCCACGAGTATCTCTACGGCCGGACTTTCACCATCATAACCGACCACAAGCTGCTGCTGGGAATCCTTGCAGGAAACCAGGCCACCCCGAACATTCTGTCTCCCCGAATGACAAGGTGGTCCGAGTTCCTGGCAGCCTACAACTACGGACTCATACACAGACCGGGTAAGACGATCTCCCATGCAGATGCCTTAAGCTGCTCGCCGCTACCGGAACCCGACACCGACCCAGCACCCACGACGACCACCCTCAGCATTGAGACTCTACCCAACCTGCCCATAACCGCGTCAGACATTGCCCGAGAGACAAATAAAGACAAACGTCTGGCGTGGGTGTTGCATTGGGAAGAGAAAGGGTGGCCGGAAAGGGACAACGACGAGTCCGTCAAAACGTTCCGAAACCGCCAAACGGAACTCTCTTTATTAAAAGGGTGCATACTATGGGGGGATAGGGTGGTCATCCCAGAAAAGCTACAAGGGAAGGTTCTGGAACTGCTACACGAGGGGCACCCTGGCATCGTTAGGACTAAAGCCCTGGCCAGAAGTTACGCTTGGTGGCCAGGGATGGACAAACAAATTGAGGCCTGGGTAGCAAGGTGCCAACGATGCCAGGAAACTAGGCCAAGCCCACCCACAGCACCCGTCCTAGAGTGGGAAACCCCAAGGGGACCTTGGTCTAGGATTCACATAGACTTCGCTGGGCCCACAAAAGGACACACCTTCCTCATAACAGTTGACGCTTACTCCAACTGGCTGGAGGTAAGCAACATGAAGACGACAACCACGGAGGCCGTGATCAAGGAACTCTGCAAACTCTTTGCAACACACGGCCTCCCAGACGTCGTCATTTCCGACAACGGGCCCCAATTCACCTCGCTGGAATTCGAAAAATTCCTAGCGGAAAGGGGCATCCGCCACGCGCTGACAGCACCGGCGCACCTGGCGGCAAACGGTAGGGCGGAACGGATGGTCCAATTCACTAAGAAGACCATCCGGAAAATAGACCACGGGGAGATCCAGGAGAAAATAAACAAACTACTCTTCACTCAACACATAACCCCAAATACCACAACCAATAAGAGCCCAGCCGAACTATTAATGGGCAGGAAACTAAGGTCCCCACTCGACAGGTTACACCCCACGTATAACCCGGAGAAGCCCCCAGACTCAAACAGCAAACACCGAACCTTCGCACCCGGCGATCCCGTATACGCGAGAAACCTGACAGGAGACCCACTATGGATACCAGCCATCATCACACAAATAACAGGCCCACACTCGTACCGGCTACAAACAGCAGACGGACGAGCGTGGAAACGCCACATCGACCAACTAAGGTCGAGGACTACCAACCAAGAGACCACTGACGCACAAACAGGCGAAACCAACCCCCACAACACAAACCAAGGGGGGAGGGATTACCCAGGGAACCAAAACCAAAGAAAAATAAACCAGCCGTACTTACCAGAAAGCAGCCATCACGACCCCTCGCCAGGAAGAGACAGCCAGGCCAGCTCGACCGACCCGGGAAGACCGAGCGGGAGCGGCGAAACCCGCAGCTCAACCAACCCGGGAGGCCCAGGAGGGAGCTACGGAGAGCGGTCCGGCCCGATCGACCAGCCGGTTCCCACGACGGCAGCAGGAGCAGCAGAGATCCCGACCGAACCGGCCGGGATCCAACCTACGACTGAGCTGCGCAGGTCAAGTAGGCTCAGATGGAGCCCCGCCTACCTACGTGACTATGCGACGTAAGGACTGAACCAAGAGGGGAGGGGTGTTCTGTCCTTAATTAGCATTCTTGAGATCCCCGTGCTTTGATTGGCCAAAGCGCGGGGCACTCTGATTGGTCAGGCGAGCCGCGCCGATTGGCTCGCTAAGAATCTCCCACGATTGGTCCATTTGGATCGCGGGAGATTCAAAGCGGTGCCATTGGCCGCGGCCACCGCGGCTAAAAGAATAAAAGCCGCAATCTTTTTACCTTTGCCCCAGTTCGGTTCCAACCTCAAATAAAGAGCATGATTTGAAGTCACCGACTCCTGGCATCATTTCGCGGACACAACAATTAGCTTGTCCACGATGGAAGCAGAATTTTCATGTCTGTCATTACTATGCACTGACTTAATTGTGTACAAACAGTTATTATTAGACATAGGTATAACTGTTAAAGATTCCATTATTGTGTCCGAGGACAACCAGGCAGCTATACAGTTAGCTACTAGTATTGCTGTAAAAACTAGATCAAAGCATACTGATTTAAGATACTTAAATGTTAGAGAATCTGTAAAGAATGGGCTAATTAAATTGGAATACTGCATGAGAGAAGAAAACATTGCAGACCAATTTACAAAAGCTCAAGGAGTAAGCAAGTTTAAAGAGAGTTGTAACAAACATGATTTAAAGATGTAAATAGTTATATTTATTATTATTTCCTAAAAGGGGAGAATGTTAGGGATAACATTGTTTACCCTAACTGGTAAAATAATAAATATGTAATCATAGTTTGTTAGTTAAAGTGTCTGCAACTTTAACTGTGGGATAGTAATTAAGGGAGTGGTTGTGAAAGCACTTTAAAAGAAGCAAGACTGCAGCTTGCTCTCTCTCTGGCTTTGATGATCCCTAATTACTGCATGGACTCAAGACTGAGTTACTCGAACGGGAGAGATAAACAAAGGACTGATTTGTAAGTGAACTGACATAGGATATTCTGCACGGACTTTGCTAACTGAATATCCCTGAATGGACTGACTAAATGATACATGACTATTGGACTGTTATTTTGACTATGCAATGAACTCATAATGGAATAAACTATATTTTTGATAGCACAAGCGTATCTGTTATTTTTACTGTATGTTAATAAACATACAAGCTTAGCTCAATCATTTATCTGTGTGCCTATCTGACTAACGCTGCACATTCTGTTTAGCTTGTCTCCCTAACCCTGGTTGGGGAACCCAGGCTTAACAAGTTTCCATCCATTGCTTCTTCTGCTGTCCTTCAGGTGCTTTGGAAAGTAGCTTGACTCCCTGTTCTCTGTGGCAACCCTTCAAATATTGAAGCACTGCTACCATGTCACCCCTAGTCCTTGTTTTCACTGGGCTAGACATAGCTAGTTCCTGCAACTGTTCTTCATGAAGTTTTAGCCTCCAGTCCCCATAATCACTCTTGTTGCTTTTCTCTGCCCCCTTACCAAAGCCTTTACATCTTTTTAATAATATGGTGTCCAAAAGTATTCCAAGTGTGGTCTTACTAAAGGTTTGTAAAGAGGTACTAGAACTTCACAGAATCATGATTCTATCCCTCTGTTAATTCAGGATTGCATTGGCTTTTTTGGCTTCTGCCACACACTGTTGGCTCCAGTTTAAGTGATTGTCCAGTAGGACTACAAGATCCCTGTCGAAATGATTGTTTTTGAGCCAGGTTTCACCTAATCTGTACATTTCGTACAATCAAATGAAAGCTGCTTTTCTTCCAGTTGTTGGAAGAAATGTCCTTCTGGGTTCACTTCCAAGTGAGGAAAAAGACAGTGGATTCATGGAAGTTGCTTGGAAAGAAGGTTTCATGGTGGACAGGGCCACATGCCTTGGAGCTCCTGAGCGAAAAGGGAAGAGTTGCTGAGAAACTCCTGGTTTCATACCTTCTGTTGGGCCCCACTTTAGTGCTTCCTGTTCCTGTGTAAGAAATTTATCCCATTGGCTGTCAAACTCCCAGGAGGTGGGGGTCTTAACTAACTTTGTAGGCTTTGTCTGGACCACATGGCTTCACCTGAATGCTGGCTGAGGCAATCTTCCCAGGTGCCATGTGGTGAGATGGGTAATCCTATCATGTCCTGAGGGCCATGTCTTAATCCCATCACCCTGGAGCTGAAGGGGGGGCAGGGACCTTCAGGAAGTTGTTTTAAAAACATGTTTCTCCTTTTCTCATCCAGGGAAATATAATATTCTGCCTTTTTAATATTTCCTAGAATATTTCATTCTTCTAGGAGAAGGGTGGGTGCTAACTTTCTACACAGTTATGTCAGCTATTGAGAACCCTCTATTCCAAACCCCAGAAGAAAGGGGCTGTTTCCACCCCCACCCCAAACACCAACCATTTATGCAATATTCCTGAGGAGGGGACTGTTATTTAAATGACCTTCTAACGGGGTGTTCTGACTCAGCTCCCCAAACATGATAAACCCTCTGAAGTGAATGCAAAGATTCTTTTATGAGGAGCACCAGCAGCCCCGGGAAAAAGTTTATCACCGCAGGCTAACAAGTCCGTCCATCTGGAAGATGAATAGATTTCTGCCACACCTATTCATCTCCTCCCCCTGCTTTTTATCCCCAGAGCTAGGGTGGGCCTTTCCTAGCAGTGGTGGCTCTTCCGTCCCAAGGACCGGCCCGTAGATTTCCACTGCTCTCCTCTCCTCTGCCTTCTGTGCATCTGCGTATCAGGGACTGGACCCAGCTGTTCCTCCTCTTCCTCATCAGCCACCTCCAGACCTGGGAACTGTTGACTCTCCATCTGAGGGCTGATGGATGGCCCAGGCTCCACCTCTCTCTCTCTCTGCCAGCTCCATTCCCTCTTTTCCCTCAGGGCATTCAGGGCTTTGATGCTGACTCACACCTCTGATTTGGTTGCTGGAGGGGCCACAACATGAAGTCCTTAAGTGCAGACCACTCAGCCAAAAAGATTTGCCCATCTACCCAAAATGCTGCA
Organism: Hydrophis major; assembly: GCA_033807585.1. NCBI lineage: Eukaryota > Metazoa > Chordata > Lepidosauria > Squamata > Elapidae > Hydrophis > Hydrophis major. The sequence continues at coordinate 254,077,873 of CM066330.1, forward strand.
TAACAGAGGGGTTTAATTTGCTGGCTGATTTTGCAATGTGTCCCCTCTTCACTTCAATCAAAGCTATCACTTGGTTCCATGGTGAGATTCTCCCCTCCCCCCATTAAATCCCATCTCTCCTTGAACAACAGACATATTAGAAAAACAGAGTTGTGTGAACCAGGGAAGGGTTACAACTTTGCCCTCGCAGATCACCCTGGCAATGTCGTTGGCAAGAACTTTTAACAAATGAGGTCATAATAAAATACGGCACAAGCTGTCTCCTTTAATCATGGCTTGAAGATGTGCCTGTCCCCTGATCTGAGATTCAGCATTCTTTTCAAATGGTACAGCCCAGTTTTTGTTGGTTTTGATTTTATTTTTATCACCGGTCCAAAGCTCCTGCCACATGAAAGAATTGATGAGGCTGAGCTGTTTCGATTTTTATTTTATTTTAAATATATCACTGTATCTTCCTAGTCTTGTGATGAAGTATGTGAAATCTCTACTTTTTTGCCCTGTTAAGAAAGATGTGAGAATTAAAAAAGCATTTGGGATGTGAAAAGGATTTGTCTTTCTTTTTTATTTTGGGAGGTGGGCAGTGGTGGGATTCAACCGGTACATACAGGTTTGAGTGAACTGGTAATTCCGGCAACCATTAGCCCCCTTCCCCCGGTTCCTGTGCTATTCTGTCCTATATTTCCTTTGTTTGAAGCAGATAACAGATAATCAGAGTTGAAAGGGACCTTGTAGGTCATCTAGTCCAACCCCCCCGCCCAAGTGGGAGACCCTACACCATTTTTGACAAATGGCAGTCCAATCTCTTCTTGAAAGTCTCCAGTGATGATGCTGCCTCAACTTCTGAAGGCAACTTCTGTTCCATTGTTTGATTGTTCTCACTGTCAGAAAATCTCTCCTTATTTCCAGGTTAAATCTCTCCTTGTTCAGTTTCCATCCATTATTCCTTGTCTGGCCTACAGGTGCTTTAGAAAACAGTTTGATCCCTTCCTCTCTGTGGCAGCCCCTCAGATATTGGAAAACTACTATCCTGTCTCCCCTAGTCCTTCTCTTCACTAAACTAGCCAAGCCCAGTTCCTGCAACCCTTCTTCATATGTTTTAGTCTCCAGTCCCCTAATCGATCCTGGTTGCTCTTCTCTGTACTTTTTCTGCCCAGCTGATCAGCGTGGTAGCACGAATTGCCGCACCTCAGCTGTTTTTACTTACCTGGACTGCAGTAAGAGGTAAGTTTTCTTCCTATTTTGAAATGTACCGCACACACACACAGTGCTCAAAGCACACGCTCACCGAACCGGTTGTTACATCGGTTGAATCCGGTTGAGCACTGGAGGTGGGGATATTTAATTGTTTGGAGGGTAGGTGAAATGGTGGTGTGGTATACTGGTAGTCCTCGACATATGACCACAACTGAGCCCACAATTTCTGTTTTTAAGCATTACAGTTTTAAGTGAGTTTTGCCCCATTTTACAACTTTTCTTGCAGTGAATCACTGCAGTTGTTAAATCAATAACACAGTTGTTAAGTGATTCTGGCTTCCCCATTGACTTTTCCTGTCAGAAGGTTGCAAAATCCTATGATCCTAAGACACTGCAACCATCATCAAAGCGAGACAATTACCAAGAGTCTGAATTTTGATCATGTGATTATGGGATGCTGTGAAAAACAGTCATAAGTCACTTTTTTCAGTGCCATAGTAATTTTGAACGATCACTAAACAAATGGCTGTAAATCAAGGACGATCTGTATCGAAAGCTCAATTTTTTGAATGAGAAACTTACGGGTTAATTTCAAAATGAAGAAACAATGTGTAAAAGTTTATCCTTATGATATTGAAAAATATTAGCTTCCCTTTATGTATTAATACTTTCAGGGTTATTTTTTTTCCAAGCCATGATTCAAATAATTTGTAGCAATAACCAATGAAGAGCCAGATTTCAAATTTATCTGCTTCAGATTTTCCTCCTCAGGGCAGGAATTCATAGATCTATGCTGAAAGAAGCATCCTTTTTAAATAACATATAGAAATTAGTATAAAATAGGGGCTTGTAAAATATACCATCATCCTATTTTGAAACAGGTCATTTCAAATGTCCCAGACATTTGAAACAGGTCATTTCAAATGTCCTTAAGTGCAGACCATTCAGCCAAAAAGATTTGCCCATTTTCTAATTTTCTAACTGTGAAATGAGGCTGTTTTGAGTTTGGATCTCTTTGGAACCACAAGAAATTATTTCCATACTCAAAATATTCTCTAATATTATGTATATAGTATTGTAGAACAGCAACACTCTAAAAATAATCTCTGGAACACTCCTATCACCTCCTCATTAAATAAATAATAATAATTTAAAGATCAACACAAGGAAACAGCATGATATTGCAATAGTATCAAATCCCACAGGAAAATGCTAATATGTTATGAAATTTGGATTGCAATCTCCTGGATAAATGGACTGAAATCTCAAGAAAAGTTGGTTGAAAGATTCTTCCGGAAAGCATCCTCTATCTGAAATGGTTGCTGATCCCTGTAATGAAAAAAATAAAATAAAACAATTGCATATTTAATTGCATATTTCATAGAATCATAGAGTTGGAAGGTACCTTGGAGGTCATCTAGTCCAACCCCCTGCTCGAGCAGGAGAGTTTATTCCAAATGTTAGCCTCTACCTAGGATCAAACTCAAGCCTCCTAATTGTGAGGCGAGCAAATATTAATTTGTTTCAGTAATAATAATATGCAGAGAGCCAGTTTGGTCTATAGATTAAAGCACCAGGTTCAAAAGCTGGGTGACTCTCTTTCAGTCCAACCCACCTCACAGAGTTGTTGTTGTGGGGAAAATAAGAGGAAATCTGTTGGATATATTCACCACCTTGAGTTATTTGTAAAAATAGTAAAGGTGGTATGCATATAAATAAATAAATAATATTTAATAGGATGCAGAAAACAGATTGGATTTAGGAGATTTACCTAAGTAGAATTGAGCAATTCTGTTCCAAGGATGTATATATTTTTAAGTAGCAAAAGTTTTCTTTAAACTCTCTTAGATATATGCAGGTCTTGGCATGTTTGGGTCTTTACCTGTGTAAGACTGAGACCCGAACACACCAAGACCTGCATACCTTTACTCATGAAAATATACGAAAGCATATATACACACATACACACACACACACACAAAAACCACACACACACACAGAGAAGAGAATATATATATATATATATACACACAGACACACATTTATATTTATATTTATATTTATAATAATTGGGAGAAAGAGGACTGGAGTTGTAGAATAATACTCTTAACTTGTCTTTCACCTTTCCAATTAATTTCAAATTTGCAACAGCTCCTTTACTGTAATTGAGGGGGAAAAAAGTGCTATTCCTCATTATTATCTTAGCACCTTGTTTAATGTTTTGGCTTGATTTCCTGATGGATGGTCATTAGTAAGATACCACTGTCTCCAGTCTTGCTAATTCATCAACTATAATGGCCTGAGAGGACTGAAAATATGGCAGCTGTGGGTTTGACCGAGGTTGAGGTCATCTTAACGTACAAGGATTCTGAGGTTTGTCGGTGTTTTCCTGATTATGGAAGAGCAGAGAAAGATTTCTCACTGACCACTAGGTTATAAAGTTTTATTTTTCTTCCTTTTAGCAAATTTCAACAGCAAGCCATCTTGGATGCCCTACCTTCTTCTCCAACCCAGGCTAAGCGGAGAGGATAAAAGGGAAAAAAAGAAAGATGCATTCTATTTACCCAGGGAGTACTTTGGGAAGATCAAAAAATAGTGCTGTTTCAAATGATGTTTCCTCTGGGAGGGGCGTGCAGGTTGATCAATCCAGAATTGCACTACAGAATCAATGTGCTGTATAATTAGGGCACTCCAAGGGTAGGGAAAGGGGAAAGAAAAACCCCTTGACTCCAAGATGTGGCAGGCCTCTTCAATGCAAAGTAGAATACTTTACTCGGCCAAGTGTGATTAGACACACAGAGAATTTGTTTCTGGTGCAGAGGTGGTATTCAGCAGGTTCTGACCAGTTCTAGAGAACTGGTAGCAGAAATTTCGAGTAGTTCGGAGAACCGGCAGATGTCACCTCTGACTGGCCCTGCCCTCATCTATTCTCTGCCTCCCGAGTCCCAGCTGTTCGTCTGGGTCTCCTTTGGTTGCCCTGCACAGGAGAACAGAGCTGGAAAGCAGGCTGGTGCGGTGGGGAGAGAATGGGATTTTGCAGTATCCTTCCCCTGCCACGCCCACCAAGCCAAGCTATGGCCACCAAGCCACACCCATAGAACCAGTAGTAAAAATTTTTGAATCCCACCACCGTTCTGGTACATAAGCTCTCAGTGTCGATGCCAAACAACAAAGTAATGATAACCATAAGATCAAAAGATCAAAAGATTCTGATGTGAATGGGAATAACATATGTTCGACAAAATGTGGAGTTCAGCTTGGTGGATCCATGTGATTTAGAGTCAAATGATGATACCATTTCAGATTAGCCTCTTTATTATTATTATTAGATTTTATTACTTAAGATTTTATCTTCAATTCAATTCACAGTCTGGGACTGGTAAAAACTTAACAGTTCAGGTCCTAACCAAGAACCTAAGAGCTGTTAAGGTAACATTTGAATATATAGGTGGTTCTGAATTATTATTATTGTTATTGATGTTGTTATTATTTATGTGTTATATATTTATCAATATACTCTGTAAAATTGCTTAGAGGGTGGTAAAGCACTGTAAAGTGGTATATAAGCAGTGATGGGATTCACATTTTTTTACTACTGGTTCTGTTGGTGTGGCTTGGAAGTGTGGTGTGGCTTGGTGGCATGGCTTGGTGGATGTGGCTTGTTGGGCATGGCTTGTTGGGCGTGGCAGGGGAAGGTTACTGCAAAATTTCCATTCCCTCCCCACCTCACTAACCTGCTTTCCAGCTCTGTTCTCCTGTGCAGGGCAACCAAAGAAGGCCTGGCCGATCAGCTGGGACTCGGGGGGAAGAGAATAGAAGGGATGGGGCCAGTCAGAGGTGGTATTTGCTGATTCCCCGAACTACTCAAAATTTTCGTTACCGGATCTCCAGAACTGGTCAGAACCTGCTGAATACCACCTCTGTATATAAGTCTAAGTGCTATTGCTAATATATATATTAAATATTATATTTATTATTATTATATTTATACAATACCAACATATTTATTTTTAATAAACAACTCCGGGTGGTGAACAAATCTAATACTCCTCCAATTTCTCCCCCAACAACCACCCTGAGAGGGGAGTTGGGCTGAGAGAGACAGTGACTGGCCCAAAGTCACCCAGTTGGCTTTCATTTCCAAGGCAGGATTAGAACTCACAGTCTTCTAGTGATTGACCCAAAGTCACTCACCCAGCTTCAATGATTAAGGCAGAACTAGAACTCTCAGTCTCCTGGTGATTGGCCCATAATCAGCCGGCTTTCATGACTAAGGCTGGGACTAGAACTCCCTGTCTTCCACTTTCTAACCTGGTTGTTGTGTATGCAATATAATTAATAAAGTGTGAGCTTGGAGTAAGTGCAGGATTCTGGCCCTGCACTTCTGATTGGCTGTTAAGTGGCCGGACCGGATTGGCCCGTTCCGGGGAATCCGATTGGCCCTTAACAGAGAGTTCTTATTGGTTGTAAAAGCTAGCGTTCCTAGCTTGTTATTGGTTAAATGTTACAAGGTTTGCCTATATAAGGCGGGTTTTACTGATGTTAAATGAAAAAGTCACGATGTAAATAAAGAGCTGAAGTTCACCGTTCAGGAACTTGTCTCCATTCTTTCTCGCCCATGCTCAAACTTAACACTGGCGATGAAGGTGGGATATGGAGATATCTGAACCAACAAAACTTCGAAGAACACTGAGCACGGAACAGACGACGCCAACAACGGAACCATGTCCGGCGACATCGTACCACCCGCTCCGTTTGATCCATCATAAGAAGACTGGGAGTCTTACATGGATCATTTCCAAATGTTCCTAGAGACGAACAACTTAAAGGACGCCACAGCCGGGAAGAAACGGGCGGTGTTCCTGACGCATTGCAGTCCAACCGTATTTAAGATGGCTAAGGCACTAGCCAAACCCTGAGAAGTGAAGGCCATGGATTGGGATGACCTCGAAACTATCCTGCGAGACCACTACGCCCTGACCGTGCCTACGCTCGTGAGACGCCACGAGTTTTATCAAAGAAGCCAGAGAAAGGGAGAAAGCGTGGCCGACTTCATAGCAGACCTCCGAAATTTGGGAGGCCTCTGCGGATTCACCGATCTAGAAGAAGCACTAAGAGATCGCATAGTTCTGGGATAAGATGCACCAGGCGTCCAAAGCAAGCTGATGGCGAAAGGCGACATCAGTCTTGCTGACGCCATTGCGCAGCGGAAGCAACCAAGAAGTCGGCTGCACAACTACGCCGCAACCACGTTCCGGTACCTCCACCAACAAGCGACATTTTATCCAAGTCGGAAGGACAGCTTGCAACAACGCACCACGAAGACCTCTCTTCGTCGTCAGACAGCGACGAAGAGGAGGTCCATCGACTGCGGTCCGACCGGGACCCTCGGCCGAAGCCCTTACGCCCTTGCACTGGCTGTGGAGCCAACCATGCCAGATCCGAATGCAAATTCCGCGACGCACTCTGCCATGAGTGCAGGAAATGAGGCCACATTGGACGGGTCTGCCACAGCTTGCCAGGACCCAGCCAGGCCTCAAAAGGGGCTAACTATCACCAATCGACAGGAAACCGTCCTGTAAGGCGAGAGCCAGTAACCCACTCCTACAGAAATCGAACTTTGCAGAGAGAAGAGGCTCACCATACTATCACTATCGGTCACGCCTCAGCCTTGGACACTAAGAAAATCCGAGTCATGGTAGCCATCAAGAACTAGCCTTGCCACATGGAGGTCGACTCGGGATCGTCTCTCTCGATGGTGTCATGGAAGACACTCAAACAACTCATCCCCACAATCCAACGCCAAGATCTCTGTTTCCAACAACTCATCCTCAAGGACTACCAGGGGAATCGAATCCCCATCGTCGGGTCCTGCCGAGTCCGAGTCTCTTTCAAGAAGCACACAGCGTACTTACCTTTAATGGTCATCAATAGAGATAGGCCTAGCCTACTGGGCCTCCAATGGTTCACGCCACTCGGCATTGAAGTGGCCGGCGTAAACCGAGTCGGTGGCTGTGACTGGGAGGAAGACCTTATATCTGAGTTCAGGGACGTCTTCGCGGACAGCTTAGGCGAGTACAAGGGGACCCCGATCTCATTCAGCTTAGATCCAAAAATAGCTCCCATTCGCCTAAAGCCCCATCGAGTTCTGTTTGCCTTAAAATCGAAAATCGATGCACAACTCGACAAACTGATAGCTCAGGGTGTGTTGGAGCCCATCGATCACTCCCCATGGGAAACCCCTATTGTAACACCCATTAAGCCAGACGGGTCAATCCGAATTTGTGGGGACTACCAGGCCATTTTGAACCACACCCTGCAGCAGAACGCATATCCAGTTCCGGTGGTGCAGCACCTCCTCCATTCCCTGGGGGGCGGGAAAGTTTTTGCTAAATTGGATTTAGCTCAGGCATATCAGCAATTATCAGTAGTTAAAAAAACGGCACAGGCCCAAACTATTGTGACGCACCGAGGTGCCTTTAAATGGACCCGGCTGCAATTCGGAGTAAGTGTAGTCCCAGGGATTTTTCAGAGCCTTATGGAAAGGTTACTGCAAGGGATTAAGGGCGTAGTCCCCTATTTTTACGATGTATTAATTGCAGCCTCTACAAAAAAAATCTTACAGGACCGGTTAAAATTAGTCCTAAAAAAATTCCAAGAGGCTGGTCTTAAGGTTAAAAAAAAACAAATGTAAATTGTGTACTGACAGTGTTGAGTTTTTAGGGTACCTGATTGATAGCCAGGGCATTCACCCTACTGAAAGTAAATTAAAAGCAATCAAAAACGCTCCCAGGCCAAGAAACAAGGCCGATCTCCAGGCATTCCTAGGCCTCATCAATTTTTATAATGTATTTTTACCGCACAAAGCAACTGTCGCTGAACCATTACACCGATTGTTAGATAAAAAAGCATTTTGGTTATGGGGTTACCGTGAAGAACAGGCGTTCCGAAATGTTAAAAAACTGATCACTTCTGACTCTGTACTCATGCAGTATAACGAGACTTTGCCATAAGTTATAACCTGTGATGCATCGCCTTTTGGGGTGGGCGCCATTTTGAGCCACGTACTGCCTAATGGGAACGAAGCCCCTGTTGCATATTTTTCAAAGACTCTGTCAAAAACGGAGCGGAACTATGGACAAATTGATAAAGAAGCCCTCACAATTGTCTCAGCTTTGAAAAGATTTCATGAATACGTGTATGGTAGGGTTTTTACTATTGTGACTGACCACAAGCCTTTATTGGGGATAATAGCTGGAGATAAGCCAACTCCCTACATATTATCCCCTAGGATGACCCGATGGTCAGAATTCTTAGCTGCTTATAACTATTGGCTGCAATACCGCCCGGGGAAGGCCATTCCCCACGCTGACGCATTGAGCCGAGCACCGCTTCCAGAGACTCTCGACGATCTGGCACCAACAGTAACCACGTTGCAAATCGAAGCGCTCAACTCGCTGCCACTGACCGCCCGAGACATCGCGAGAGAAACCAAACGCGACCACACCCTAGCACGAGTCCTAGGCTGGGTAGAACGCGGATGGCCATTGGACCAGTTATCAGATGACTTCACACCATTCAAGTCTCGACAGACCGAGCTCTTCTCTCAGAAAGGCTGTGTCATCTGGGGCGATAGAGTCGTTATCCCAGAACGGCTCCGAAAAGCGCTGCTGAGAACTTTGCACGATGGCCACCTCGGCATCGTGCGAATGAAAGCCCTTGCATGAAGCTACACATGGTGGCCGGGCATTGACAAGCAAATTGAACAGTGGGTTAAAGCTTGTCCCAAATGCCAAGAAGTCAGCAACGCCCCACCAAAAGCCATGCCTACTGAATGGGAGACACCACGTGGACCCTGGTCCCAAATTCACCTGGACTTTGCGGGGGTAACCAAGGGCCACACCTTCCTGCTTACCGTCGATGCCTACTCCAATTGGCTCGAAATTCATCGCATGACGACTAGAACCTCCGAGGCGGTAATCAAGATTCTAAACAGACTCTTTGCAACCCACGGATTACTAGACGTCCTGGTATCCGATAACGGGCCACAATTTACTGCACTAGTGTTCGAGCAGTACCTCGCTGACCGCGGCATCCGCCATGCGCTCATCTCGCCTGCGCACCCTGCGACCAATGGCTGAGCAGAACGCATGGTTCAATTTGTGAAGAAAACCTTGCAAAAGGTAGACTACGACAACATTGACGACAAGGTCAACCAAATCCTCTTCTTGCAACACATCACCCCACATAACGTCACCAACAAAACTCCCGCTGAACTGCTAATGGGACGAAAGCTCCGCTCCCACCTTGACCGGTTGCACCCTGCGTATGAACCAGAGAAACCACTAGGATCCAGCGGCCGCTGTCGCACCTTCCAGGTAGGAGACCTGGTTTATGCAAAAAACCTATCGGGTGACCTGTTGTGGGTGGAAGCGACGGTAGTACATGTAACCGGCCCTAGATCCTACCTCGTGCAATGCCTTGATGATAAACTTTGGAAACGGCATATCGACCAATTATGGTGCCGGCTTGCAGCGGCCAATTCGCAACTCCCCTATGACCAAACTGAGGGGGAGGGGGAGGTACGGAAGAAGATGAAGCCCTAGGAAACCTGTTCGTAGGAAACGATGATTTAATAGAAACTCAGGAAGCGGAGCCGGAGGGAGAAACGTTTGCACCTCAGGGAATCGCGGAAAATGTGGGCAACGACATAGAAGTGAACTCTGAACCAGAGACAGCCCCACTGCCAGACAACGATCTACCTCAGCGGGATTGCAACCAACTGATACAACGAAAATCAAAGAGACTAAAAAGACAACCGTCCTATTTAAGGGACTATGTAACTGCGCCCTGAACTAAGGAACCAGGGGGAAGGGGTGTTGTGTATGCAATATAATTAATAAAGTGTGAGCTTGGAGTAAGTGCAGGGTTCTGGCCCTGCACTTCTGATTGGCTGCTAAGCGGCCGGACTGGATTGGCCCGTTCCGGGGAATCCGATTGGCCCTTAACAGAGAGTTCTTATTGGTTATAAAAGCTAGCGTTCTTAGCTTGTTATTGGTTAAACGTTACAAGGTTTGCCTATATAAGGCGGGTTTTACTGATGTTAAATGAGCAAGTCACGATGTAAATAAAGAGTTGAAGTTCACCATTCAGAAACTTGTCTCCATTCTTTCTTGCCCATGCTCAAACTTAACACTGGTGTCTTTACCATTTGACCAAACAGCCCCTCATTGTTCTTATGAATCTTTTGGTAGATCCAATCATGATTCATGCTTTAAATTTGATTGTAAATCTGTTCCTGATTTCTGCTTTGAATTCTCAAGCCTTCTGGTCCAGCCTGCAAAGATTTTTTGTCTGATCCTTCCATGTCTATTAGAAAAAAATAAAAATAAAATAAAGAACCCTTTATTCCATTTGATCCTGTGATCAGTTTCTGATTGATTTGTTCCTCTCTTTGGTCTTTGCTTTCTCTTTTAACAGGTGTAATCCAAGCCCTGTGCTCTTCAAAAAAATCTCTGCTTTTACAACTGCTGTTGATTCTGGTCACTTCTCTCAAGGTTATATCATTTTTTTTTTTTTTTGGATCTTCAATGGCTGTTGCTTTCATTTCAGCTGTTCTATGACTGATACTTTTACACAGGCATATAAAATATCTGGCAGATACTGAAACAGCTCAATTTTCCTGAGTCAATTTTCCTGCTTCATTTCATCCAGATATGCTGCAGTTACAGTTCCCTTCAGAATTCAACACTGGCCATGGCTGTGCCAGATGATTGTAGCCCAAGTAGAAAATAAGTGGAGGAAGATTGAAGAAACCTAAGATTCAGGACAGGAAAAATATTGCTGCTTTCATGCTGGAGAAGACTTGTAGGAACTCAGGTCAACTTCAATTTATGTCCAATAGTGGAAACAGAGTTTCCATTGTTAAGCAAGACGATTGTTAAATGAGTCATGCCCGATTTTATGATATTTTTTGTCACGATTGTGAAATGAATCACTGCAGTTGTTAAATAAAACACGGTCATTAAGTAAAACCAGCTTCTCCCTTTGACTTTGCAAATGATGAAGTCCTTCAGGAACTTCTTCTTCTATGACTGATAAGGCTTTCCTGAAGGCCTCTGCAGCCAATAACAGAGCTCGGGATCGATCCAGAGCTTTGTTATCAGCTACAGAAGCCTTCAGGAAAGCCTTGCCAGCCTTGCCGGCTGCAGAAGAAATGGGCCGGCAAGGTAGGTGTCAGGGTGTGTGAGGCCTGGCTACAGCTGTCCAAAGGTAAGTAGTAGGGCAGCTCCACCTCTCCATCCCCACCCTAGCTTAATTTTTACCGTGCACTCTGGAGTGGGCGGAATCTTAATTAGGGCTTATTTTGGGAGTAGAGCTTATATTGGGCATACATGTAAAAATTGAGCTAGGACTTATTTTCAGGGCAGGTTGTATTTTCAGGGAAATGGTATGTGTGTGTGTGTGTATATATATATATGTTTTCTTAAATTTTCACAGGTACTTACATCTATGGTATTCACCTTTGTTTGGGTATTTTGGGTTCGGGTATACAATGACGTGGGAAAATACCTGAACAAAGCTGAATACCATATATAGTGTATATATATATATAGTACTTAATATGAAGAATGACACCAGACCCACACTCCTGAGAGCCACACAAGATGCCACCACCACACTTCCACGTAGAAAGCAGAGTCACACCCACACAGAAGATGAGACACGACCACGGACCAGAAGCCGCACTGCAGCTGCATCACTACCCACTTCAAACCCCTCTGAGCCATACATGAAGTGAACTGACCCCCACCATGAAGATGCAGCACGACCACGAACTCGAAGCCAAACAGCAAGATTACAGCTCACCAGCTCAAATCCCCCAGCAACTAAGACCAACCTGAGCACAACCAAGCCCCCATCTGAACAGAACATGCCTCCAGCCAATCAGAACACAGCTAAACCCCCAACCAATCAGAACACACCCCCACCCAATCAGAACACAGCCAAGCCCCCACCCAATCAAGTCACACCCCCACTAGCAGTTAAAAGGAAGAAGCAGCTGCAAGCTCACATCACTCTGAGAAGCACAGAGCTAAAGACCAAGCCTGAAAATGATGAATGAGACTTCATCGAAATGTTGCCTAGATACTTCCAATCTTACATGGGAGAAAATCCGAATAACCAAAGATCCGATCATCCTCAGGCTTGTGTCTTCGGCTTTGTGCTTCTTGGAGTCATGTGAGCTTGCAACTGCTTCTTCCTTTTAACTGCCAGTGGGAGTGCGGCTTGACTGCATGGGGTTAAAAGAAAAAAGTTAAAAGAAAAAACAGCTGCAAGCTCACATTACTCCAAGAAGCACAAAGCCGAAGACACAAGCCTGAGGATGACAGATGAGATTTCGTCGAAACATCGCCAAAATACTTCCAATTTTATGTGGGAGAAAACCCGAATAACCAAAGATCCACATACAAATACCCACGAAAACCTCAGAAAACAAACACACACACACACACACACACATATATATGATGAGTTGTGAAGGTAGAAATGCAGGCTTTAAGTCACCGCATACAAACATTGGTTGGGAAATGGTGTGAACAGAGTTGGAACTAAGCTAGGGGAGTCTAAAAAGCAGCTGCAACATGATTTTATTTCGCTCGATGTTAATATTGAATAGACTGGATGATATACTTCCTGTTGTATGCATTTGCATTGTGATTGAATGATAATGGGATCAAAATGGCTTATTTTTGTGTGGATTTTTGGCCTACAACTTGAAGAGAGGACATATATTTTAATCCTGATAGCTAGAAACATTTTAAAGTATGAGAACTTCAATCCTCAGATTTTCAGCCTTTTTTTAATTTACTTCTATTCCAGGTGGTATATTCCTACTGACGGCTAACTCCTAAGCCACACACCCAGTGTTACATTGTGGAATGATTCATTTGACTTAAATCCCACTTCTTCTCTTCAAAGACGCCATATAACATTTAAAGTAGCTCCGTGTGGAAAACTAATGAATATTAGAACACACACGACAGTATTTGGCTCTGGTGCATTGACTAATGTTGGAAAAGACTGGCCGTTAGCACAAAGCTGTTACCCTGACTGTAAAAAAAGAAATGAGGCTGTTCGGTTGTTGTTGTTTTTTTAAATGCATGACACACTCAGATTTAATTTGCAGTAGTTTTTAAGTGCTTGGGTGTTGTGTCCTGGCTTTCAAATAAACATATTTATGTTTGCTCCCAAACACTTTGTATGGCATTTTTGCAGGCTGGAAAGGAACAATCACTGCTTTAAAAACCAGTAAATCAAAGACTCAGATTTTAGCAAGGTCACTGAGCATCAACTAAGGTCACCTCCATCTACTGGTAATACCCCTCTCCTTTGCTGCCTATAGACTCAAAGGGCTGGAAGGGACCTTGGAGGTCTTCCATAAAGTTTATAACATCCTGGACAAATCTTTTCTTGAGTGACAAATGTGCATTATAATGTATCTGATAAGCGCTGAATACCTGTATACTGAGAGCTTCTACACCAGAGACAAATTCCTTGTGGGTCTAATCACACTTGGCCAATAAATAATATTGTTATTCTATTCTATTCTATTCTATTCTATTCTATTCTATTCTATTCTATTCTATTCTATTCTATTCTATTCTATTCTCTATATCTTCCCTTCCCTTCCCTTCTCCTCTCCTCTCTTTTCCCCTCCCCTGGAGGATTTCAAGAAAAGATTGGACCCTCGTATGATCAGGATGGTGTAAGGTCTCTATGATGCTCAAAACAAAGAAAGAAAGAAACATAACAACAGAATGACAAGAAGGCATTGCAAATTATGAGAGGTGTCCCCATTTATTGGTGTGTCAAAAATTTGAAAAATGCCTACCTTGATCTGCTGGCATCTCTCTCTCTCTCCCTCCCTCAACCTCAAATTCAGTCTGGCACTACCACCACTCAAAAAGGCCATCTCCAGCCATCCTCCAGTGTGTACAAGACTTGAGGAATGATGTGATTGCCTTCTCCCCCCGCGTAGCCCAGCGCTACCCAGGATCTGCTGGGTGCATCTTACCTTCTGGAGGTGTTCTCTCTTGGTTGGCAGAGGCCCTGCAGATTTCCTGAGGCAGCTCTGGACCATGAGAGGACCTGTTCTTCAAGCAGCTGAGGAGCATGCTCTTCTATGGCCTCTACAACCCCTAATAACTGCACAAAAGCATGTCCCTTTCTCGCTCATTTTTAAGGGGCTCTGGAGGTCGTGTGGCCTATTCTTGTGTGGCCTCTGCAGCTTCTGAAAATCACGAAAGAAGAGAGTCTGCTTTTTGAGAATAGTTGTTGGTATTGGTGAATGCCATCGTGCCATCCAAAAAGTTGTGTTGCGTCACTTTGGACACACATGTCCTAGATTCGCCTTGTTATTTCTATGTTCTATAGCAGCACACTAAGCGGAAAAGGAATGGCATTGGGTGCACTTGTTTGCTGCTCCATGTGGGCTAGCTTGAGCATGCCCTACGTAACTTACAGGATACAGAATAACCGAGTTGGAAGGGACCTTGGAGGTCTTCTAGTCCAACCCCCTGCTCAAGCAGGAAATCCTATAGCATTTCAACCAAATGGCTCTCCAATGTTTTCTCAAAAAAGAAAAGAAAGACAGAAAAATGATGGAGCACCCATAATTTCTCAAGGTAGGCTATTCCACTGATTAATTGTTCTCACTGTTAGGAAATTTCTCTTTAGTTCGAAGTTGCTTCTTGTCCTGCCTTCAGGTGCTTTGGAGAATAGCTCGACCCCCTCTTTTCTGTGACAGCCCCTCAAATATTGCACAACTGCTATGGTGTCACCTCTCGTCCTTATCTGATGGCCACACTGGATCGCGGAGGCTTCTTGGCCTCTCCTCTTTACAGAGAATAAGACGCTTGAGTTTATCCTCATGGACTTGCCAATGCATCACTCTGTAAATGTTCTTGCAGGACAAACACTATTGCAGCAGCCAGGAAGCCAATCTGCAAATTCAGATTGCGGTGAGACGCTCTTTGCCAGCGCTTCAGCAATATTCAGGTCTGAGTCTGCAAAAAAAAAGTCCACCCCAAATCCTGCAACAGCAGGATCTTTATGCAAGCTTTCCAGCCCCCGTCCTCTTCGATTCTTGGCTAGCGCCCACCACTGCAGATGGGGAAGCCAACTTTCTTGCTGCAGAGGAAGGAGAGGAAAAGATTCAGGGCGGCCGTGCCATGCTCTTGGTCTGCACGCTTTCTGGGAAGGGAGAAATAGGATTTCCGCCAATGGGGTCAGCCCCGATCATTTGCAAGGACTTCTTGGGGTTTTTTTGTGGTTGCTCCTTTGCAGTTATTACAAAGGGAGCAGATACAGCTGTGGGAGCAGAGTGATATAATGATTAAGGCACGGTTCAAACTTGGAAACTTAAAAACAGGTGAACTTCAACTGAATGATTTTGGGCCAATCGCCTGGAGACGATGAGTTTTAGTGTTCCACCTTCAGCATGAAAGCTGGCTGGGTGACTTTGGGCCAATCACTAGGAAACTCTGTGTTCTAGTTCCATCTTAGCCATGAAAGCCGGCTGGGCGACTTTGAGCAGAAGATCTTGAGTTCTAGTCTATCTTAGCCATGAACTCCAGCTGGGTGACTTTGGGCCAATCACTAGGAAACTGTGAGTTCTAGCCCCATCTTAGCCATGAACTCCAGCTGGGTGACTTTGGGCCAATCACTAGGAAACTGTGAGTTCTAGCCCCATCTTAGCCATGAACTCCAGCTGGGTGACTTTGGGCCAATCACTAGGAGACTGTGAGTTCCAGTCCCATCTTAGCCCATGAAAGCCAATTGGATGACTTTGGGCCAGTCATCAGGAGACATTGACAGTGTGCTAGCTTTTGAAATTCACAAGACCTTGACAATATCTTGGAACCCATCAACCACAAGGACACTCAGATTATCATGTGAGAATGCATGAATAACCCAGACATGAATTGTCACCCACTGAGAAGTGTTCTGGCTTCTAAAAAGAGCAAATTCTTTATTTTAGTTATACATTAAAAATATGTCTATAGGCACCCACTCCACACACCCCTTAAATTTAATCTTCTAGAGTCGCCAACTATCTGGAAAACAAGGAAAGAAACCAGCTTGTCCTGTTCTTGCATATTCCTGCATATCAAACAATTGTTTCATATCAAGGTTAATTTATGCCTGGGTGCCACACATATATCATCTACTAATTGCTGCAGGTTAAACTTATTCTTCCAAGAATAACTATCTTGGCTGTTTCCAGCTGTTGACCCATCATCCTTTGCCCATTTACTCTAATATCTTCTGTTTGAGATGTTAGTCATGACCCAGAGTTTGATGGTGAACTTTTTTCCATGACAGATGCTAATTGATTCTCTTCTGGAAAATGCATTTACTGTACAGGTAGCCTTTAGATTAGATAACAGATAATCAGAATTGGAAGGGACTTTGTAGGTCATCTAGTCCAACCTCCTGACCAAGCAGGAGACCCTGGCCTACACCATTTCTGACAGGTGGGAGTCCAATCTCTTTTTGAAAGTTTCAAGTGATGGTGCTCCCATAACTTCTGAGGGCAAGATTTGATTAATAGAGTTGGAAGGGACCTTGTAGGTCATCTAGCCCAACTCCCCACCCAAGCAGGAGACCCTACATTACTTCTGACAAATGGCAGTCCAGTCTCTTCTTGAAAGCCTCCAGGGATGAAGCTCCCACAACATCCGAAGCAACTTCTGTTCCATTGCTCTATTGTTCTCACTGTCAGAAAATTTCTCCTTATTTCCAGGTTGGATCTCTCCTTGTTCAGTTTTCATCCATTGTTACTTGTCTGGCCTTCAGGTGCTTTGGAAAATAGCTTGACCCCTTCCTCTCTGTGGCAGTACCTCAAATATTAGAAGACTGCTATCATGTCTCTTCCCCTGGTCCTTCTTGTTAAGTCTGGAGCATGAGTGCGAATGATGGAGACGAGCTGGTAGAACAGTGAACTTCAAACTCTTTATTTACATATTGTGACAGCTCAAACTGGAGGGCTGCTATTGCCTTCCTTATATAGGCAACTTATTAACTATTCAACCAATAGCAAACCTGGAGCGCTAGCTCCGTTAACCAATGGGAATGGCCTGTTAATGGCCAATCAGATGCTCCTGAACGGACCAATCCAATCCTGCTATTAACAGCCAATCAGAAGTGCAGGGCCAGAACCCTGCACTTGACTTCAAGCTCAAGATAACTTTATTGGTATTATTCATTCACAACACTTCTTTTCATTAGATTATCCATCAGTGGAATTACTTGCTTCCAGAAATTGTAGGTGCTCCATCACTGGAGGGTTTTAAGAAGAGATTGGACAAACCATTTGTCTGAAATGGTATAGGGTTTCCTGCTTGAACGAGTTAGACTAGAAGACCTCCAAGGTCCCTTCCAACTCTGTTATGCTGTTATTCTGGTCTTTCCTGAAGCCCAAGTCACAATGTCCATTGGAGGGCACCACATAGTCACTTAAAAAGGAGGAAATTTGCAAATTAAAATGGCTAATAGGAGCTGGACAAATCCCATCCCAAGTGTGTGATCAAGAAGAGAGTTAATAAAGTATAATAGATTGTGTCCCTGGCCAAAGTTGATGGCACCATAAAGGGCAGAGGTCTCCAAACTTGGCAACTTTAAGACTTTAAGACTTCAACTCCCAGAGGTCTCCAGCCAGCTATGCTGGAGTTGAAGTCCACAAGTCTTAAAGTTGCCAAGTTTGGGGAATGCTGATATAGGGTGTGTCAAATAAAGGTCATGTCAGGTGAAAATCATTGGGGGGGGGGAGTGATGTGGGTGTTGGAAATGACAGCCAGAATTTTCCAACTCCTAGGAATAGCAATAGTGCACAAAATCCACAGCCACACTCCACCAGGAATTAATCAGCAGCAAAAACAAGACACAGAAAGGATGAACGAAGCAACGTAATTTAAAAATCTGAATTATTTCCACTTTTACAGTCAGGATATCCCTTCTCTTGCTCCCTTATGCGCTTCCTTATCTGACCCAATCCTTAGATAGCATCTCTGGGCCCAGTCTCCCAAGGTCATTCCTACCATTATAACATGACAGCCCTTTAGATATTTGAAAGCCACGATGATATCGCCATATATTCTTTTTCTTCTGTGTGCTAAACATAATCGGTGCCACCAACTCTTCCATAGAAATATTATTTCCTAGCCTCTTTTTTGGGTGGCTTTTTTTGGGCACATTCCAGTTTGTAAAAGATCTCTCTGTGATGCAGTGGTTAGAGTGCAGTATTGCAAGCTACTTCTGCAGCCAGCTGCCTATAATTTGGCAGTTTAAATCCCACCAGGCTCAAAGTTGACTCAGCCTTCCATCCTTCCGAGGTGGGTAAAATGAGGAGCCAGATTGTTGGGGGCAAAAGGCTGACTCTGTAAACTGCTTAGAGAGGACTGTAAAGCACTATAAAGTGGTATATAAGTCTAAGTGCTATTGCTATTGTCAATATGGTCCTTAAAATGTAGCATTCAGATAACAGATAATCAGAATTGGAAGGGACCTTATAGGTCATCTAGTCCACCCCCCGCGGGAGACCCTAGATTATTTTTGACAAATGGCAGTCCAATCTCTTCTTGAAAGCCTCAAGTGATGACACTCCCACAACTTCTGAGGGCAACTTTTGTTCCATTGGTTGATTGTTCTGTCAGAAAGTTTCTCCTTATTTCCAGGCTAAATGTGTCTCCTTGATCAGTTTCTATCCATTATTCCTTGTCTAGCCTTTTGGTGCTTTAGAAAATAGCTTGACCCCTTCCTCCTCTCTGTGGCAGCCCCTCAACTATTGGAAAACTGCTATCCTGTCTCCCCTAGTCCTTCTCTTCATTAGACTAGCCATGCCCAATGGGCATGACATGATAACAGTCTTCTAATATTTGAGGGGCTGCCACAGAGAGGAAGGGGTCAAGCTATTTTCCAAGGCACCTGAAGGCCAGACAAGGAATAATGGATGGAAACTGAAAAGGCATTGACTTCCGACTCCCTTCGGTGCAGTAAAATAAGGCATGAACATCAAACTTTTTTTACTTTTACACAATAGTTTAAACTTGCCATTTCTGTAACAAATAGAATTTTTTTTAAATAAAATAATCTGTTTAATAAATCACTTTTTTGGTGCCATTGTAAGTTTGAATGGTCACTAGAGGGAAGGCTGGAAGCCAAGGACAACCTCTACAATATTCTACGGTAGATGCAATCCCACCAATACAGAATGAAGAAGGATGACCACTCTTGACCCTGACTAACTTCTCTTGACCTTGTTTCAAGTGAAGAGGGGAAAAAAAACCCTGATTACTTTATAATTGAAACCATTAAAGATGCAGTTGAACAGCTTCTGGCCAATGGGGATGAAACCAGAAGAACATCAGGTCGGCTTGGTGTAGAAAAATAATTAATGCAGCATGCTATGTTATATTTAGGGAAGTGAAGATCAGCCCCTGACTTTTTCTTAAAGTATGGAGCCTTGAGTTAAAAAAATATATATAAAAAAACTAATGCAAAACAGCGCGGAATTATTAGTGCGTGTAATTTGCAAACTCTATTTCTGTTGGTGCATCTTAAAATATGCCAAGTCACACTGCAGATTTGCATTTGATTTGCAGAAGGCTCTTAATTTTTCCTTTTGAAGAAAGAACGTTATCACTTTATTTTTTTTTACTGGGCTTTTGACTTTCAGGATTTGCCACTGAAGGGAGGGAGAACAGCTTTCTTATTCTGCTAATGTGGTGGGATATTTTTAGGCCATAGGTAAGCAGCCTGCTCAGATTCAGATCTACTCCATTGTATTTTCCTTTGAGTAGGAGGGAATTTCTTTAGAAAGACGTAGATTCAGAATTGCAATTGAAAGCATTGCAATTCCCCAAACCCCTCAAATTTAAACCTTAGACTGTCTACTATTGATCTCACCCCTTTCCTAAAAGGTCTGTAGGGGGCATGCATAAGTGCACCAATCGTGCCTACCATTCCTGTCCTATTGTTTCTTTTATTTTTCTTTTATGTATCCATGTATTCAAAACATACTTATACCTATTATCTTGTAAGCAATTGACAAAAATAAAATAAATAAAATAAATAAAATAAATAAAATAAATAAAATAAATAAAATAAATAAAATAAATAAAATAAATAAAATAAAATAAATAAAATAAATAAAATAAATAAAAAAATGGTCTTCATCCATCGTTGAGTTGACAGAATACTCTATTGGCATGGAATTTGCTTCCCGTTGCTGAACCTCATCCTGCCTCTATATTTGTGTTGCAAGTCATGATGTAAAAAAGATTTTGAGGGTCACAGGAGACTGTAAATGATGTATGCCAGAGTTGGCTTCATACAGGGCAGTGCCAGTATGTCGCCTCTAATGAATCCTTTGAAGTTTTTTGAAGTTTGGCTGGAGATTCATGATTTAATTAGAGTAATTGCTGGAATCCTGACAACTAACTTAACAGTTGCAGTGATTTACTTAACAAAGGGTGGCGAGAAAGGTCATAAAATGGAGCAAAACTCTCTCTTTTCACTTAACGACAGAAATGTTGGAGCTCAATTGTGATTGTAAGTTGAGGATTACCTGTATTTATGATGGTTGCAGCATCTTGGGGTCATGGGTTGCCACCTTCCTAGCTAGTTTCCAACAAGCAAAGTTAATGGGAAAAGACTGGATTCACGTAATGACTGCCTGATTTATTTAACAACCACAGTGATTTGCTTAACAATTGTGGCAGAGAAAAGCTCATTAAAATTGGGTGCAACCCAGCAACTGCCTTGCTAAGCAATGGAAATGCTGCAGAAATGTGATTGTGGGTTGAGAACTACCTATATGAGCAAAAAGATATTTGTTCTGACCAAGGCTTCCTAGACCATAGCTACTTATTTTAAAAACAAGACTTGTTTTATTGCAATCCTGGGAATTGTTTTCATTCCCAGCCGGAATTCATCTCAAACTGTCCCTAGAGATAAGCACCCACCTTTCTTTTCTGTGAAGTGTGGCCAATTAACAGAAGTATCCAATGAACTAGAAAAAACAAAAAACAAAATTAAAAGAGCTTCAAGAATGAGCCTGAACTGAACGACTTTGCTTCCTGCAAAGGTCTCATTATCTTTGCCTGATGTTCATACCTTATGGGAGGGGCAATCACCTTCCAGCCTTACTCTTGAGTCACCCCTTTAGTTTCAGTTGCTCTTGTCTTCTGGCAGCTCTGCGCACATGTGCACTGGGAACAGGCTCCCCTTGTTCCTCTGCCTTGCTGCTGCCAGACTCCGAAGGCTCCAGAGGCAGCATCCCACTCCCAGATGGTCCTGGCCCCATCTCTACATTGGGCACAGGACCGTCATCCGAGTCCTCTCCAGATTCCTGGATTGATCCCTGTTCTTCCCCACTGTCCAATTCCGCTGCTGTCTGCACCGGCTGCTGGCGAACCACAACAATATTTCCCATGTTTTCTGCTCCTCTGCTCTCAGCTCTAGGAAGTAGCCATGATATTTTTTTTTTTCATATTTTAGTGGAAATTCTTGGTGCCAGAGCAAAAACCAAAAGAAAAAAAACTCTCAAAGAGATCCTGGTAGCATGTACAGACCTGCTGGGCTGGCACATTTGGCAAAAGCTCCAATGCTCTGGAAGATATATCACTTTCAACATTAGAACAGACAAATTTTCATCACTAGGAAATTAAAGATCTCTTGTGAATGCCCAGATCATTATCTATCAAGGCATAAATTGGACTGCCTGTCTCTAAACTGGCTGT
>CM066330.1:254104870-254309870 GCA_033807585.1 Hydrophis major
TCTATCATCTATCTATCTATCTATCTATCTATCTATCTATCTATCATCTATCTATCTATCTATCTATCTATCTATCTATCTATCATCTATCTATCTATCTATCTATCTATCTATCTATCATCTATCTATCTATCTATCATCTATCTATCTATCTATCTATCTATCTATCATCTATCTATCTATCTATCTATCTATCTATCTATCTATCATCTATCTATCTATCTATCTATCTATCTATCTATCTATCTATCATCTATCTATCTATCTATCTATCTATCATCTATCTATCTATCTATCTATCTATCTATCTATCATCTATCTATCTATCTATCTATCTATCATCTATCTATCTATCTATCATCTATCTATCTATCTATCTATCTATCATCTATCTATCTATCTATCTATCTATCTATCTATCTATCATCTATCTATCTATCTATCTATCTATCTATCTATCATCTATCTATCTATCTATCTATCTATCTATCATCTATCTATCTATCTATCTATCTATCTATCATCTATCTATCTATCTATCTATCTATCTATCTATCTATCATCTATCTATCTATCTATCTATCTATCTATCTATCTATCATCTATCTATCTATCTATCATCTATCTATCTATCTATCTATCTATCTATCTATCTATCTATCTATCTATCTATCTATCTATCATCTATCATCTATCATCCATCCATCCATCCATCCATCCATCCATCCATCTATCTATCATCTATCTATCTATCTATCTATCTATCTATCTATCTATCTATCTATCTATCATCTATCTATCTATCTATCTATCATCTATCTATCTATCTATCTATCTATCTATCTATCTATCTATCTATCTATCTATCTATCTATCTATCTATCTATCTATCTATCTATCTATCCAATCCATCCGTCTATCTATCTATCTATCTATCTATCTATCTATCTATCTATCTATCTATCTATCTATCTATCTATCTATCTATCTATCATCTATCTATCTATCTATCATCTATCTATCTATCTATCTATCTATCTATCTATCTATCTATCTATCTATCTATCTATCTATCTATCATCTATCATCCATCATCCATCCATCCATCCATCCATCCATCCATCCATCCATCCATCCATCCATCTATCTATCTATCTATCTATCTATCTATCTATCTATCTATCTATCTATCTATCTATCTATCTATCTATCATCTATCATCCATCATCCATCCATCCATCCATCCATCCATCCATCCATCCATCCATCCATCTATCTATCTATCTATCTATCTATCTATCTATCTATCTATCTATCATCTATCTATCTATCATCTATCTATCTATCTATCTATCTATCTATCTATCTATCTATCTATCTATCTATCTATCTATCTATCTATCATCTATCATCCATCATCCATCCATCCATCCATCCATCCATCCATCCATCCATCCATCCATCCATCTATCTATCTATCTATCTATCTATCTATCTATCTATCTATCTATCTATCTATCTATCTATCTATCATCTATCTATCTATCTATCATCTATCTATCTATCTATCTATCTATCTATCTATCTATCTATCTATCTATCTATCTATCTATCATCTATCATCCATCATCCATCCATCCATCCATCCATCCATCCATCCATCCATCCATCCATCCATCCATCCATCCATCTATCTATCTATCTATCTATCTATCTATCTATCTATCTATCTATCTATCTATCTATCTATCTATCACCTATCTATCATCTATCCAATCTGTCATCTATCTATCATCTATCCACAGGTACAACAGTCTGACTTACAACAGTTCACTTGAGCAGAACAGAACAGAACAACAGAGTTGATCTTCTGGTGCAACCCACACCTCATGCAGGATATCATTTCAGTGATGGAACACCCAGAACTTTTGAAGGCAGGTCATTCTACTGGTTGATTGGTCTCCCTGTCAGGAAATTTCTCCTTAATTCTAGGTTGCTTCTCTCCTTGATTAGTTTCCACCCATTGCTTCTTGTCCTGCCTTCAGGGGCTTTGGAGAATAAGTTGACCATAGGTGAAATTCAGAATTTTTTCCTACCGGGTCTGTGGGTGTGGCTTGATGGGATTCAATCTCTAAGAAGGTGGGCAGGTGTGGATGGAGCCAACTGATTCAAATCGTCCCTACGAATCTTCCCGAGGTGGTGAGAGGTGGTTGAATTTTACCATTGAGGTTGATCCCCTCTTCTTTGTAGTACCCCTCAAATATTAGAACCGTTAGCATGTCACCCATAATATGTGATGATCCGGGGCACGGCACAAAGGCAACACAGTCACATAAGTTGGAAAAGTCCCTTTAATACCTCCAACTTTGCCCTCAATGTCCAGTTACCTTCGGCTGGAGAAAAAACTCTCCCATGAACAGTCTTTAAGTGGAGGAAATTCAGTCCAAAAACAAAGTACATATAAACTGTAAATAAAAATCCACACAAACCACATTGCAGCAATTAACTGGACAGGGCAGGATAAGGAATTGCGGACTTCAAAGGCCAACAAAACACACACAGTTAGGAAGACGCCAGGAAACCAGATAAGCCTCGACAAACAAAGACAACTCATGGTTTGCTTCCAGCAACTTTGCTGTGCATAGCTTGCCTTTTGAAACACTGTTTTGCCAGCTGCAGCTAATGAAGGGAATCAGGGCTCCTTTCTCCCCCGTAAGCCATACAACTCACCTTGCTCCCTTCTCCCTAGGATGAAGGGGGTGGTGGTGAGCCTGGATCTTCCTCTGAATTCCCTCTACCTTGCTCTACCTCTCCCCTGCTCTGCACAGCCGGACGTTGCCCTTCTCCAGCTTCTTCCACAGCCACCAGAGCCACATTCTTACTCCCTGTCAGCTGCTCGACCTCCCCCTTGGAATCAGATTCCAACAGGGGCATGACATAATCCTTCTCTTCACTAGACTAGACATACCCACTTCCAGCAACCGTTCTTCATATGTTTTAGCCTACCAGGCCCCTAATAATCTTTGTTGCTTCTCTGCACTCTTCCTAGAGTCTCAACATACTTTTTATATTGTGGCAACCAAAATTGGATGCAGTATTCCATTACTGACCATTTGAAGTAACGACAGCATTGACAAAAGCGACTTATGACTGTTTTTTTTACACTTATGATTGTGATCATTTGATGAAAATTCAGATGCTTGGCAACTGACTCATGTTTCTGACAGTTGCAATGTCCTGGGGTCATGGGATCCCCTTTTGTGATCTTTTGACAAGCAAAGTCAATGAAGAAGCAAGATTCACTTAACAAACATGTTTCCAATAAACAACTGCAATGTTTCAGTTAACAATTATGGCAAGCAAGGTCATAACTTGGGACAAAATTCACTTAACAACTGTCTTGCTTAGCAACAGAAATGTTGGCCTAAATTGTGGTCATAAGTTGAGGACTACCTGTATTATGGTGTAGTAGTTGTTTGGGATCAGAATGTCAGGAGAGCACCACCATTTTGTACAATTAAGAGTTTTCGTATTCACATTTGTATTTGTATTTGTACGATGTTGCTCTGTTCCTTCTCTGCTTCTCTGAGCAAAACAAAATTTTTTGGATAGAAAAACATTTCCTTCCTGCTTTTGACTTTCAGTGGCATCCTTGAAACTTGTTCTGACTCACCTACCTCATTTGCTATAATGCCTGCAAGTTGAGTTCGCTGCCCTGACAACCTTTGCTCCACAAAATGCATTTGGGTGCTAGTTTGCTTCTGGGTCCATTTCAAGGTGTTGCTTGGGATTTGTTAGGGATAACATTGTTTACCCTAACTGGTTTAGGGAAAATAATAAATATGTAATCATAGTTTGTATGTTAAAGTGTCTGCAACTTTAACTGTGGGATAGTAATTAAGGGAGTGGTTGTGAAAGCACTTTAAAAGAAGCAAGACGACAGCTTGCTCTCTCTCTGGCTTTGATGATCCCTGATTACTGCAAGGACTCAATACTGTTTTACTCGAACGGGAGAGATAAACAAAGGACTGATTTGTAAGTGAACTGACATAGGATATTCTACACGGACTTTGCTAACTGAATATCCCTGAATGGACTGACTAAATGATACATGACTATTGGACTGTTATTTTGACTATGCTATGAACTCATAATGGAATAAACTATATTTTTGATAGCACAAGCGTATCTGTTATTTTTTACTGTATGTTAATAAACATACAAACTTAGCTCACTCATTTATCTGTGTGCCTATCTGACTAACGCTGCACATTCTGTTTAGCTTGTCTCCCTAACCCTGGTTGGGGAAACCAGGCTTAACAGGATTTATAAAACCTTACATGGCATGGGGCCAGGCTATTATGGAACTGTTTGTCCCATTATATCAACACAGTCCTAGGCTGCCCAACAGAGAGATAGAATTAAGATCACGTGAAGTGTTCATAACACATTATAATGCCTGGGTTAAGAACACGCTTGGAATAATGCATCCAGGTTTGGTTGCCACTATGTAAAAAAGATGCTGAGATTTCTAGAAAGAGGGCAGAGAAGAGTAACAAGGACTAGAGACTAAAACCTATAAAGAATAGTTGCTGGAATTGGGTATGTCTCGTTGGATGAAAAGAAGGACTAGGGGAGACATGATAGCAGCGTTCTGAGATCTCAGGGGCTGCCCCAAAGAAGAGGGAGTCAAGCTA
Organism: Hydrophis major; assembly: GCA_033807585.1. Taxonomy (NCBI): domain Eukaryota; kingdom Metazoa; phylum Chordata; class Lepidosauria; order Squamata; family Elapidae; genus Hydrophis; species Hydrophis major. The sequence goes on from CM066330.1 coordinate 254,109,568, forward strand.
TTCTCCAAAGCATCTGAAGGCAGGACAAGAAGCAATGGGTAGAAACTAATCAAGGAATGAAGCAATCTAGAACTAAGGAGAAATTTCCTGAGAGTTAGAACAATTAATCATGACTTGCCTCCAGAAGGTGCTCCAAAACTGGAGGTTTTTAAGAGATGGGGCAACCATTTGTCTGAAATCATATATTGTTTCCTGCTTGAGCAGGGGGTTGGATTAGAAGATTTCCAAGGACCCTTCCAACTCTGTTGTTCTGATTAACCATTCTCACCGTCAAGAAATTCCTCCTAAGTTTCCTGTCTCCCTCTGTGGAGCTTTTCTTCTGTTGCTTCTTGTTGCTTCTCACTTCAGAGAATCAATTCTTTCCTTCTATGCTGCAGCTGAATTGGCTTCTGCGACAACAGTGTGCACAAACTTGTCACCACTGAGGCAAAGCAACTTAGAAGAAGGAGAATCTCTCAGATCCCATTTGATTCCCTGAACAGATCTCCCCATTTTGCCTTTTTTTTTAAAAAAACAATAAAATAAATTTTATTGATTTTACAATTAAAACAAACTGACAACACATACACAAATGAAAAGAGAAAAAAAGAGAAAAAAAGGGAGAAGAAAATAGAAAGAAAAAACAGAAAACAATTAAAAACATTCTCATCTTCAACAGTTTGTAAGACCTCTTTTTATCCTTAATTTATGCCATATACACACACCTAATCCTTACATATATCTGTGTATCACTACTATGGATTTATCCTATCCTCTTTTGCCTTATAGTGTAAAGTCTATCTTTGGTCTATCCATTTGTACCAGCAGTTCCAGCTGTTGTAGTATATTGAGGTGTCTTTATTTTTTAATGCCAAAGTTAATTTGTCCATTTCTGCACAACCTGAAATATTTTGAATGATCATCTCCTCTGATGGAACATGAGGCTGCTTCCAACATTGGGCAAAAGCTAATCTGGCCACTGTCAAAATCTGTATTATTGTGTATTTTGCTTTTTTTTTTTATATTTGGTTATTTTAAAGAAGAATCACTGATGTTCTCACCTATCTTTGGCAAGGCAATCCAAATGGGATAAATCTTGAGTGTAGCACGACAATGCTTTGGAGAGCAACAAGGGGTTGACAGGTGTGCAATTTCATTGACTCCAACCGGGGAGTAAATATTTACACTAACATTGATGGACAATTCGGATAGCAGGAATGTTTAAGGCTGAAACGGTTCACATTTCTATGTTATTTGGAAGGTCTCCTAGGAATTCATCTCAATCGTCTTCACGGTGATGAGAGCAGGCGGAATGCTGTGGCTCGAAGAGAGATTTTATATCAGCATTTATAAATAGTTATTTCCCATTGGTGCTGACTGTCCAAGTCAACTTATGTTAAATATGAAAAATGAAAAAGCAAGCATCTTAATACAGGAGATTCTCAAAGTGAATATAAAGGTTAAAAAATCAGAAACTTTTCTTTTTAATGGAAAAAGACTTGGATTTTTTTTTGGGGGGGGGGGGGAGACTTTGGTGCTATATATGTTGATGGCAGCAAGAATACTTTTTGCACCAAAACGGAAGGACATTTCGATTCCCACAATGGATGAATGGCTGCAAAAGTCGATGGAGTTAGCAAAGATGGCTCAGTGGATTGCTTTGATTCAAGAAAAAAAGCCATAATTACTTTTGTTTCTACTTGGAAACTGATTCTGGACATTGTGCTCGAGGTGGAAAAAAATAATAACATTGACTTTGGGTTTTACCATTTAGATAAGTTTGTTGTTAGAGAAATGGCTAGTTTATACTATTACATAAAAGTAAAAAGTTGAGGTTTCATGTTATTGTCTTATTCTACCACACCAAAGGGAATCGGAAGTCAATTCCTTTTCTTTCTTTTTCCTCTTTTTCCTATACTTTTCCCTTCCCTTTTCTCTCCCTCTATTTTTCCTGCTATTTTCTTTTGCATTTTTGTATTTTATACAATAATAATAATAAAAATAAAAAAAAGAATGAAGGCAGGCATTTGTTTCAGAGTAAATGGAAAAAAAATCAGATGAATGTAGAGTCAAAAAAATCAAGATAGGAGCTGGAGCTGCATGATCAAAATCTTGCCCCCTTTTCATGTTTCTTCCAGTTTGGTCTAGTGATGAAGGTACTAAACTAGAAAGCAGGAAGTTCTAGTTCCACATTAGCATGAAAGCCAGCTGGGTGACTTTGGACCAATCACCAGGAGAATGTGAATTTAGTCCCGCCTTTGATGTGAAAGCTGGCTGGGTGACTTTGGGTCAATCACCAGGAGATGGTAAGTTCTAGTCCTGCCTTAAGCACAAAAACCAGATGGGTGACTTGGGCCAATCATCCACCTTACAATTTTATGTCATAAAAGCAATCTTTCATTCAACCCAGGCTGAGATTTTGTGATGGGTTGAAAGGTACCCAGTGAGTATCCAGGAAGGATCTAGGAATGGGACCAAACACAGAGAAGAGATTGCTTTCAATAATTGTTCCAAAGAAGTAGGACCATCTAATGATATGTCTATGGGGGGCTGTGGTGTTCTGACAATTATGAAAGATGTGGCTAGACAATGCATAAATGCCCTTATGTTGTACAAGTTCTTTGACAGTGGTTTGCCTTGATGTGCTGTAGGAAGTTAGCACCCACCCCTCTCCTAGAAAAATGAAATATCCTGGGAAATATTTAAAAGGCAGAATATTTCCTCTAAAAAGAGTAGAAACTCAGAAGCAGCAACTCACCTCAGAAGTAGAAGCTCACCCTCACCTTTGTTAATGGGTGGGCCATTAAGGCCTGGGCCAGAATACTTTACATAACAAAGATCTCCAGATAAAACTACAGCAATTGCCCAAAGCCTTTTCAGTGCATTATCATCCAGCAAGGCTCAACCAAGCCTGGAACTCAGGACAGCCTACAGAGTTGCTCCTGCATGGTCCCATGGGAGTCTGACAACCAATCAGAATACAAGCTCCAATTCAAATCCCAACAAAGGTTATAAAACCCAGGCACTTTCAGCACCTCAGCCCTTTCTTGACCTTCTCTTCTCACCTTGAAGCATGTGATCATCCTTTTCACTTTGGAGCTTCAGGCCATGTGGTCCTGTCTAGCATCTTTTCAAACAGCCTCCATCTTTCCAGTGTCTTTTTCCCCACTTGGAACTGAAACCAGAAGGATTTTTCTTCCAATCGTGCTTTGCACAGAGTGGCATCGTATCTGAGTTGCAAGCATCCATCTGACCACCAGAGGTCTAGAAAGGGAAGTTTTGGCGCTGCCCCCTGGTGGTTGCTGAGATTTTTGCAATACACACACACACACACACACACAGAAAGGTTACGCAATAGGAGAGAAGCAGGCCTAATGTTGCATCAATGAACCCTTTAGAGAATTCATTCCTTTCATTGGCAGCCCAAAATCAGTCGGTTGGCAGGAAGAAATGAGACATATAAGAATTAATATCCTTGGCCACTTCAGAGTGATCTAAATTAACTCTAAAGCACTCTGGAGTATTGCTTTGACAGCGCAGCTGACAGAGAGGGAATAGAAAAAAAAAACCCTGATTGTTTAAAGGAACAAAACCTGATGAAAAGTGGAGACTCATGCTTAACTTTATGCATAAAGCTAATCTAACGGTTTAGCCTGCACCAGAAGGATGGCTTAAATTGCTGATCTGAAAAAATAAAAATAAAGGGAAAAAAAATGCCCCTGTAAAAACCAGTTTGTTTTGAAAGCCTGAAAAGATGCTTCCTAGTTTTAGTTGCTGAACAGACTGATACGAATCCCTTCCACTCTGAAAAAAGATAACCCAGTTTGTCACAGTAATATCAAACAGACAGAGTTGCTGATAAACAACTCTATTTCAACGGCAAAGAAACACTGTTTGGTCTAGGAAAGACATAGGAAGAGTTGTGGGGAGTACATTTCCTTTTTCCCATGGCAAAAAAACTGCTTTTCTCAGCAGAAAAAGGGCAAGAAAGAACCAGACACGGATAATGCTGTCAGATATAATCATTTAGAGCTGTTTTCTGGAGAATCCCCTCTTCAGGAACTGGAGCTGCAGAGCTTAATAGTAGATTAGATACCAAGGAAAGGCTCTCTTGGATAACTGGTTATGGGAATGAAATCTGGGCCTTGACCCCACTATTCTGGATAGTCTTCAGAATTAGACTAGAGCTGGAAGGGGATCTTGGAGATCTTCTCGTCCAGCACTATTTGCAATCTTCTTAGTTGGCTTCTGACCAGCCAATGGGGGAAGCCAGATGTGCTTAATAACCATGATATCCCAAAGGTGCTTTTTGAAGGAGGCAACTGGACTTCCTTGTTTTTCTTTGAAGATGTTTTGCTTCTCATCCAAGAAGCTTCTTCAGCTTTCACAGGGTGGTGGGGAATGGAAGGATGCACTGTATAATCCTCGTAGATAGCTAGTTATTTGCATCCTTTTAGAGCAATGGTCACCAACCAGTGGGCTGTGGCCCACTGGTGGTCCGCAGGAAAATTTTGGTGGTCTGAAGAGAAATTTCACTCCCAGAGTATCCCCCAAAGCAATTAATCCAGGCTGCATGGAAACACAAGGCTGCACTTCCCACATGGCCCGCCGGAACCCTCCCCGTCCACTCAATCCTTATCTGGCAAATTTGCCTGCTAAGTTGCTATTTTTCCTTTTTTCCTCTTCCAACCATCAGCTGTTCTGCTGTGCTGGGAGATTGAGATTAGTTAGAAAGCAGGAAACAGTTGAGTTTCTTGCTTTCTAGCTAATATTTAGATCTTCGGCTCTGCTTTTAAACAGAGCCTAACCTCCCTTAGGACTGAAGGTTCTATTCTTCAGTCTAGACTCAGATAGCCGATGGCAGAAACACAGATCTCTAAGTGAATCTGCAATTCTGTGAGCAACTCAATCTGCCTGCCTGCTTTGCTTGATTTTGGGTAAAAGTTGCTCTTTTTTAATAAAAAAAATATATCAATATTTACATACATGGTGTGTTGTGAGTTAATTTTGTGAGTTTGCTTGCTAGCAAATTTTATGTGACAGACTCAGGTAGCCAATGGCAGAAAGATGGATCTCTGAATCTATGATTCTGTAAGCAACTCAATCTGCCTGCTTGCTTTACCTGATTTTGGGTAAAAGTTGCTCTTTTTTTAAATTAAAAAAATCAATATTTACCTAAATATTTATAATATTTACATACAAGCCATGGCCAGTCAGTCACATGATCATCAAGTCACACCCAAGAATCAGTTGTTAAAAAATTTGAACCCCACTCCTGCCTCTGTGTGTTTATGTGTGCGTGTGTATGAGAGAGAGAGAGAGAGAGAGGTTGGATCAGATCTCTGTCTCTCTCTCTGTCTCTCTCTCTGTCTCTCTCTCTCCCACCAATATCAGCAAGCCACCATCAGTCAAAATTCATATTAGTGGTCCTGGGATATAAAATTATGACAGAGAGAGAGAGAGAGAGAGAGGAGAGAGAGAGAGAGAGAGAGGAGAGGGGAGAGAGAGAGAGAGGAGATAAATAGATAGATAGATAGATAGATAGATAGATAGATAGATAGATAGATAGATAGATAGATATAGATATATATTAGATCTCTCTCTCTCTCTCTCCCACCAAAGTGAGGAAGCCACCATCAGTCAAAATTCATATTAATCATCCCCGGGATTTAAAATGATGAGTTTGGTGGTCCCTGAGGTCCAAAAGGTTGGTGACCCCTGCTTTAGAGAGACATTGATGCCACCTGGAGGTTTGTCTCTGCCATCCGATGGTGGTGCAAATTGGTGTGGAGCCTTCCTGGAACGGTTGAAAGGACAGTGTTGTAGATTGGAGATAGATGATGTCATGTATTTAGTGTGTATGGTTAGTTCCTGTGTCTGAAATGAGGGCTGTCTTTTCTAACTGTCAACTGCTTGTATTATGATTTTGACTGAAAAGCTACAGAAAAATATTCTTATGCAGATCAGAAGAATTATATTTCCATGTAAAAAAACAACCTTGGCCAGTGACTTCCTGGGGGGCTTATCAAATTTTTCTTGAAGTCTCATCGCAGGACTGTATCCTCTCTTAAACAAAGGCATACGTTATTCTCGGTTTCCAGCGTTTCCTATGTTTCAAAGCATCTGATAGGTAATTCTGTGTTTGCCTTCGTTCTTTTCTTCTTGGTAGAAAATCTTCAAGCCCTATTGCCCTTTTTTGCCTTTAAAAAAATAATAAAACGGTCATATTTGTGGATGAACACCCTTTCAATTTTTTGGCTAAGATTGTTTTAGGAAGTGGTATTTTTGTGAATTCCCACTGCTGTTTTGCATTGTCTCAGCAGGTGTCAGCACCAAGCTGACCTCTGGAGATCCTAGAAAAAAGACCTAAGCAGAAAAGAGCTACTTATTAGGGGTGGGTGGTGGGAGGAGAGAAATCCTAAGGAATGATTGTCCATGTAGATCAATATTTTTCCATTTCTCAGTCAGTCTGGGGAATTCTGGGAATTGAAGTCCAGACATCTTAAAGTTGCTGAGTTTGAAAAATATTAGATGAAGTTATTGGGTGCTGTGCAAAATTGGAAAGGACTTAAATTCATAGCTTCAGTTAAAGGAGGAGAAGGGAGAAGAGAGAAGAGGAAGGAGGAGGAAGAGGAAGAGGAGAAGGAGAAAGAGAAGAAGAAGAGGAGGAGGAGGAATAATAATGCAGAGAAAATGGTTAATCTTTTCTTAGAGAAGGAAGAGGAGGAGGAGGAATAATAATGCAGAGAAAATGGTTAATCTTTTCTTAGAGAAGGAAGAGGAGGAGGAGGAGGAGGAGGAGGAGAAGGAGAAGAAGAAGAAGAAGAAGAAGAAGAAGAAGAAGAAGAAGAAGAAGAAGAAGAAGAAGAAGAAGAAGAAGAAGAAGAAGAAGAAGAAGAAGAAGAAGAAGATCAGATTTGTTTGGATAGGAGACCACTAAGAAATCAAAGAGCTATACAACCAAGCCTGGGACTCAGGACAGCCTACAGAGTTGCCCCTGCATGGCCCCATGGGAGTCTGACAACCAATCAGAATACAAGCTCACATTCAAATCCCAACAGAGGGCATAAAACCAAAGGATTCTCAGTATCTCTTTTCTATTTTCTTCACCCAAGGAGCTCCAAAGCATGGGATCCTGTCCATCATTAAACCTTCTTTCCAAGCAACTTCCATGAATCCACTGTCTTTTTCCCCACTTGGAAGTGAACCCAGAAGGACATTTCTTCCAACAGACCTTAGCTGTCTTCTCGTCCAACCTGCTGCTCAAGCAGGAGACATTATACAATTTGAGACAAATGGCTGTCCAGTCTCTTCTTAAAAACTTCCAGTGATGAAGCACCCACAACTTCTGAAGGCCAGCCGTTCTACTGGTTACCGTATATACTCGAGTATAAGCCGAGTTTTTCAGCCCATTTTTTGTGCTGAAAAACCCGCTCTCGGCTTATACTCGAGTCAGCCGCTATGGCACCATGCCTGGCCTGCGCTGGCGTGGCTGCAACCAATCGCACCTCCAGGGCAGTATCGCTGCCGTGGCTGTCTACCCGCTGAGGGCCGCACAGGTGACCCCAAGCGGCCTCTCCTTCCCCATTAACAGGCGCCCGGGGCCCCTGCGAGCTTCTGCGTTGCGTGCTTCCAGCTTCGCCAACAAACCGCCAGGCTCAGGCAGCCTCCTCTGCCCCCTACCCTAGCAGCGAAGAGCTGCTCCGGGGGCTCCCGCCACGGCGCAGCCAGGATCTTTGTCTCGCTGCCCCCGGAGCAGCTCTTCGCTGCTTGGATAGGGGGCGGAGGAGGCTGCCTGAGCCTGGCGGTTTGTTGGCGAAGCTGGAAGCGCGCAACGCAGGAGCTCGCGGGGGCCCCGGGCGCCCGTTAATGGGGAAGGAGAGGCTGCTTGGGGTCGCCAAGCTCAGGCAGCCTCCTCCGCCCCTACCCTAGCAGCAAAGAGCTGCTCCGGGGGCAGCAAGACAAAGTGTCTGGCTGCGCCGTGGCGGGAGCCGCCGAGAGGAAGAGGGCCGCCCTTTCCTGGGGATCGTGGCATTTGCGGCTCTCCTGTTCAGTCCCCAACGGTGAAAAGACTTTTGGAGCTGCGGGCTCTCCTTCCCCATTAACGAGCGCGCTTCCAGCTTTGCCAACAAACGGAGCTGCAAATCTGGTAATCGCTTGCGGAGCCTCGGCACGAACCCCCTTTCCCTGCACCCCCCCTCACACTCCTCTGGCAGGAGCAGGCGGAGAAAGCCCCGCTTCCCCCTGGCTTTGATGGCACGCGTGAGTTGGCTTCCCACTCTTTTTTTTTTTAACTCTCCTCCTCCTCCTCCTCCTCCTCCTCCTCCTCCTCCTCCTCCTCCTCCTCCTCCTCCTCCTCCTCCTCCTCCTCCTCCTCCTCTCCTCTCCCCTTGTTGTCTGGTCTTCCCTAAGGAAACTCGAGGGCTCACACTTCCAGGTGTTTCTCCCTGTCTTTCTCCCTGTCAATGATCTTTTCTTCCCTTCCCTTCTCTCAGCCCCATCCTCCTTCACCTTTGTCACCACAATCCTGAACAGATGAAGTTTGTACTTCTCAAGAAAGGTTGGATGTTCCTTTTGAGGAGGGAACCTAGTGTGACATCTGTATGTTGACCTACTACTGAGCCATGGCATGTGTGCACATGCAATGGAGGCATGAGGGAGAGCTGTGAAAGAGATGGTGGCTCTCCAAAACAGGATGTACATGCAGCACATACACATGCTTTTTTCTTGCAAGGGAGAGAGTGACTCCTGCCTCCCACTGTCATCATCATCATCTTTTGGGTTAGTGAATCAATTAAACCTTTCATGATGGTGAGATCGTTTCCCAAATTTCCCTTAAATCAGGGAAGAAATCAGAAACAAACCTTTGGACTGAGAATAAGCCTGTTCCTATGATGCCATTTTTGTTCACTGCAGTGTGAAAAATGTGAAAACACACACTTCTTTTTCTTCATCTTCTTGTTCCCTATTTACTGGTCTCTTTCAAAGAGGAAATTGTGAACATCAAACTTATTCTCAACTGTCCTAGTGAAAGTTTTAATTAGACAATAATTCCCTCCCGTGGCATTATTATGGATTATTTGAGAAACACTTTGCCATGGAAAAATGTTAAGAATGTGAACATGTTTGATTTTAAATGTAATGCCAGTTAAGATCTAAAGTTTCCTAAGAGGACTTTCATCTGTCAGGCACTTCATCTGTCATGCACTAAAAAATTAGTTTATGGAAAGCGAAACAGTGTGCATGTGTGTGTGAAACTAACCTCATTTACATTTTAAAGCACTCTAGCCTGAATGAATATCCACTTTTGTCCATAAATATAACATACAGATGATGAGGAGGAATCCAGTTTTGAAGGATTTTAACTCTTGTGTTTTAGCTTGGTTGCTGATTGAGCTAAGGTTTTTGTACTTTTAAAGTTATTGTTGATGCCATATTGGTTTTGTTGGCTCTCTTTTCCACTTACAGAGCTAGTTTACTGTTTTTCTTTGAAATAAATATTCAAAAACATTTAACCTACTGATGCCTCAATCAATGTAATTTTATTGGTATCTATTTTTATTTTTGAAATTTACCAGTAGCTGCTGCATTTCCCACCCTCGACTTATACTCGAGTCAATAAGTTTTCCCAGTTTTTTGTGGTAAAATTGGGTGCCTCGGCTTATATTCGGGTCGACTTATACTCGAGTATATACGGTAATTGTTCTCACCTGGTTAATTGTTCTCACCTAGTAAGTTTCTCCTCAATTCCAGCTTGCTTCTCTCCTTGATTAGTTTCCATCTTTTGCTTCCTGTCCTGCCTTCAGTTGCTTTGGAGAATAAACTGACCTCCTCCTCTCTATGGCAGCCCCTCAAATACTGGAATACTGCTATCATGTCTCTTCAAGTTCTTTTTTATTCTAGACTGACCATACCCAGTTCCTGCAACCATTCTTCATGTGTTTTAGTCAAATATGCAATATTTGAAGTCAAAGACAATGGGTAATCCTCTGCAGGGATCAATGCGCAAGAGAGTGTTGTGACCTTAAAAGGAGAAATCTGATCTTGCAAGATCTTCTTGTGACTTCCTTATTGTCCTTCGATGCCAGATGTCCTTAACATCAGACTTCATAGCTGGGGATGGAGCCAACGTGGAAAAAAATCTGCAATCTTCTATGTCTGCAGTATGACTGCATCACCACAATTCTTAATTAAGTGTGTGTGTGTGTGTGTGTGTGTGTGTATAAGGGGAATGGGGAAGGGGACAGCAGAGAATTAAGTGACTGGATGAAGTCCCTGAAGCAGTCGGCATGAGCTTAAATGGACTCCAGGAGATGGTAGTGGACAGGAAGGCTTGGAGGAACGTTGTCCATGGGGCCGCGAAGGGTCAGACATGACAACAACAACATATGGGAAGATGGAAGGAAGAAGGTGCCTTTTCTATTCACAGTAAAGTCTCTAACAGATTAACCGAGTTGGAAGGGACCTTGTAGGTCATCTAGTCCAACCCCCCCGCCCAAGCAGGAGACCCTACACCATTTCTGACAAATGGCAGTCCAATTTCTTCTTGAAAGGCTCCAGTGATGAAGCTGATTATCTGATTTATATTCCTTGCAGACAGAGGTGGTATTCAGCCGGTTCGGACCGGTTTTGGCATACTGGTAGCAGAAATTTTGACCAGCATGCAGAATTGGCAAATACTACCTCTGACTAGCTCCGCCCCCCGCCCCCACCGTTACCTCTCCTATATTCTCTTGTTTTTTAGCTCAGTTGTTTTGCGTGGCAGAACTAAAAAAACAGCTCAGCTCACCAGCATTCAGACAGAGGTCAATTTTTGAGCGCTGAATATGAAGAGCGGTGCACCTAGGACCACTCATAGAACTGGAAGGAAACATTTGGAAACCCACCACTGCTTGCAGACAGCTGGTCATTTGCATCCTTTTAGAGGGTTGTTGAGGCCACTTGGAGGTTTACCTGTGTCCTCAGGGTCATCTGACTGGTGGTCCTGGTTCCTGTAGTCTACAGTGTTTTCATCTGGAAATCCATTCCTAATCCCACGCCATTCCAAAGGTGTTCATCCTAAATTGTATAGCTAAAAATCTGTAAAGATTCTCAGTCATCCAGGTTGTCAGGGCTCCAACAATCCACCTCCCATTCAAATCATGACTTTCTAGCTGCATCTCTTAGAGTTAAAAAAGAAATCATTTGTTAGGAATGAACAATGCTGGTGTTACCTGGGTGGAGCCAACTCTGAGACACATCATTCATCTCACCCTTGACCCTGGTCTTCCCCCCTCCCTTTCTGCTGACAACTCTAAAAGACCAGAGAAATATTTTTTGAGTTGACACAGGTCATGGTTGTCCCAAGGAGTCGAAGAAGCTTCTTGGATGAGAAGGAAAACATCTTCAAAAGAAAAAAAAACACAAGAAAGTCCAGTTGCCTCCTGAAAAAGCACCTTTGGGACAACCATGACCTGGATGAGAACCTTTACAGACTTCTAACAGAAAAATGGACTAAGTTGGCTTTAAAGCAGGGGTTCCCAACCTCTGGTCCACAGACCGGCACCGGTCTGTGGCATGCCAGAAACCAGGTGTGATGACCCAGAGTATATCAGAAATATAACAAAAACCAAAACGTAAATAGAAGTCCTTTAATGCCTTCAACTTGGCTTCACTGTTTAATTGTTCACAGTGGAGAAGTAAACTATTTTCAAAATAACATTTCAAAGGAAAGAAACACAGTTCAAATTCAGCCGATAACGAAGCAAAAACCAAAAACAAACTGCACTGAATAAAGTTCCACAACAGACCAGAATAGATAATTGCCAACTTCAGGAAGATAACCAGGTACAGTCCGTTGGAAGAACGCCAACCAAGATAAACCTTCTTTAGGAATAAAACACTAATTTGTCTCCAGCGTCTGTGAGCATGCAGGTCCAAACTCTTATGCAAATCTCATACTTGCAACCCATGAAGGGGATAATGGCCCTCTCCTCCCAAGTAGACCACATTTTACCCTGATCCTCTCCTCCCTGCATGGATAGCGATAGGGGATGGGCCTGGGTCCTCCTCTGACTGCTCAGTGGCCTCTGCCCTTCCCCAGCCTCCTCCACCACCTCTGGAGCCACACTTCCACTCCCTGTTGGCTGTTCCTCCTTTTCCTCAGAGTCAGTCTCCACCAGGGGCATGACACCAGGCTGTGCAAACAAGCCAAGCCCCATCCATGGGATGCAGGAGCCATGTGAAACCACGCCCCTTCCTGTCTGCAGGAAAAGCTCTCTCCAGGGAACTGATGCCTTGAAAGCCATATTTTACTTGGAAGCTTCGAGGCTGCCACATTTTAGTGCCTGGGAATTTGGGAGGAGGGATTTCATAGAGAGGTGGAAAATTAGACTCAGCAACATTCTTTCTTAAAAGTCAAGGACATGTTACCATGTACCTGGAAAGGAGTGTCTAGAGCAGCAGTCACCAACTGGTGGTCTGTGGACCACCGGTGGTCTGTGAGAAAAATTTGGTGGTCCACAGAAAAATTATTTGCATTTTTTTTATATTGCACTAAATCAGGGGTCCTCAAACTACGGCCCCTGGGCCGGATACATGCAATAAACGTTTGTGTTGAGCCTCCTTCTAGTCAGATCCAATTTGAACTGTGCCAGCTCTTTCTCCTGGGGGCTGCTTAGCTCCAACAACTGCTTCCTGTTGGGGCCCTAAGGAGCCCGGGCGGGCAGGCAAGGAGTGGCTGGGAGGGAGGGGTGAGTAGAGGCCAGAGAGGCACCCCTTGACATGAGTGACATCGAGTTGGCCACACCCATCCAGTCACATGACCACCTAGCCACACTTACCCAGCCGGTCATTAGGCAGATCATATTAATGATCCGCGGGATTTAAAATTATGAATTTAGTGGTCCCTGAAATCTGAAAGGTTGGTGACCCCTGGTCTAGAAGGATGTCTCCAGTTGATGGTTGATGATGGTTTGATTGGGCCCTGTGATGGGCTGATGGGTGCAGGGGGATGAATCTTTGGATTTCTTTTGGGAAGGGAAAATCTGGAACTCTCAGATTTGGGTTTTCCCAGATGTGCCAATATGACAACTCTAATGAAATAGAATTTTGAGTTGTCTTGGAGTTGATTGGTTGGAATGCTGACAACTAGTCCCTGGTGCCCAAAAAGGTTGGGAGGCCCACTGCTTTAGAGCACCCCAAACCATCTGAAATTGAATTGCAGGAAAGCAAGAGAGGTACAAACCCCAGACAAGAGCAAGCCACCAGGAATGCGTGATAAGGAGTCTGTTTTTGCAAACTCAGCTATGAGGGTTTCCTCCACCTCTTGTTCAGAGTTTTGATAGATGGCCCCTGTCTACCTCATTACACTGCAATGAAACTTTATTATTCCCCAGTCCTCTTGATTTTTAAGCTTTATGAGAAGTGTATTGGAAGGTTAAAAAAAAAAAAAATGAAACGAGCTCCTGTCAAAGAGGAAGAGGCAAAAGATCAGATGTTTATCTGCGTTATCTGGAAAAGATTGAACAGACACAAAATCTTGGAAGCCGGTTGGAAGCATGGGCCACGATAAATCTGCCCTGGTTTACTGTCTTCCTAAGTAAGAGAGCTATTATGCCATGTCAGTTTCCCCCCTCTTTCCAACACACAAATTTTCTAAAGAAACTTTTTTTTTAAAAAAAAATACAGTTTTCCCTGCTGCCATTATGTTACATAGATTTCCCTGCTCTATTCTTTTTCTGTTTTTAGCCATTTTTCATTTTTGTATGTTCCAACATCTAAGGGGTTGCCACAAAGAAGAGGAGGTCAATCTATTCTCCAAAGCAGCTGAAGGTAGAAGCAATGGATGGAAACTAATCAAGGAGAGAAGCAACCCAGAACTAAGGAGAAATTAACCAGTGGGACAACTTGCCTCCAGAAGTTGTGAATGTTGTAAATTTTTAAGAAGAAATTGGACAACCATCTGTCTTAAATGGTATAAGGCAGCAGTGGCTAACTTTTTGGGCTCCTGTGCCAAAAATTGTGCGTCTGCTTGCACACTTGTGCTCACACGCCAACACCCAGAAGGCAATGCGTGCGCTCCCATGCCCCCTACGTATGCACGCACAATCCCCACCCACCCATTCCCTGCCACTCCCTTTATCTGCACTGCGCCTCACAGCTGTTTTTCGGTGGGTTTGAGGCCTTTTTCGGCCTCCCAAAGGCTTGAGGAAGGCTTCTGCAGGCTGAAAACTAGCCCCATTTTGTCACTTCCGGTATTTTTTTGAAAAACAGGAAGTGATGAAATGGGGCTAATTTTCGGCCTGCAAAGCCTGCAGAAGCCTTCCTCAAGCCTTTGAGAGGCTGAAAAAGGCCTCAAAACTGCCGAAAATCAGCTGTGAGGCATGCACATGCATAGTGAGGTAAGTTTGGCTACAGCTCACGTGCCAGCGCAGATGGCTCTGCGTGCCACATGTGGCACGCGTGCTATAGGTTCGCCATCATGGGTATAAGTTTTCCTCAGAAGGGCGTTGGACTAGAAGACCTCCAAGGTCCATTCCAACTCAGTCCTGTTCTATTCTATTCTATTCTATTCCACGCCATGCCATGCCACGCCACTCCATTTTCAGAAACCTCTTTTACTTTAAATGCATCTCTCAGATTTGCTGTTCCATATGTATCTGTTGTTCCAAATATTTATTTCCCATCCTGTTTGATTGTTGTGTTGAAGGCTGTCCATGGATCCTGGGAATCTTTAAGCAACACATATGTACGTGTTGGTATATGTGAGAATGACAATATATATTTTTTAATGTGCCAATGCTCTGCAAAAGATGAGAGAAAAACGTCCTCTCAGATTTGCTGTTTTTACCAAGGGGAAAGCGGCGATTGGCTTGCAAGAAATGATAGAAAGTGATTTCCATTAATACATGTAATTAAAACTGTTTTGGCCTCCTTATAGGAAACACAATATCTTGCTTTTCCCTCTGTCTCTCTGTCTGCCTGCCCGTGGGTGAGCTTTGAGCAAAGTGTTCATAAAAAGAGCAGGAGTCTCAAGCTCTTTGCAGAGGTTTTCAGGGATATGAATTAATCATATAGATGGGGAAGTTTCTTTTCTATTTATAGAAAAAGTCTCCATGCCGTTGTGGCTCATATCTCTGGAACCGAGTTTTATAAAGCACATTCAAGCTTATTTTGGATGGATCTGCCTTATATAGAATCATTAGGGGAAATTGCTAACTTTCTTTATGCAGCGTACGCAGCTTTGAGAAGGATTCTTAACAAGTATTTCTCTTTTCCCCCTCCCTCCCTCACCCCCTCCCCTCCTCTCTCCTCCCTCTCCATCTCATTTCCCTCTCTCTCCTCCCTTTCCCTCCCTCCCTTTCCTCTTCTCCTCTCTTCTCCCTCTCCCCTCCTTCTCTCTCTCCCTTCCCTCTTCTCTTCTCCCCCTCCCTCCCCTACCACTCCCCTAGCCCACCTCTCCTGTTCTGTACATTCATTTACATTCTTGAAACCCCGCGTTTTGATTGGCCAAAGCGCGGAGTGATCCGATTGGTCTAGCGAGCCATGCTGATTGGCCCGCTGGGAATCTCCCGCGATTGGTGGAAACGAATCGCAGGAGATTCAAAGCAGTGCCATTGGCCGCGGCTGCTGCAGCTTGAGAATAAAAAGCCGCTGTTTTTTCCTCAGAGCCAGATCGGTTCTGGGGACCAATAAAAGAGCTAAAAACCCAAGTCACCGACTCCGGGTCTCTTTACCGTGACGGACACGACACTGGCGATGAAGGTGGGATCCCGAGGCTGAACCCCATCGAGCACGTGTCCAGAGAAAGCAAGACCGACGAGATGGCCAGCATCACTTCGCCCGCGCCCTTTAATCCTGCTAGCGAGGACTGGGAATCATACACAGACAGATTCCTCATGTTCCTCGAATGCAGCAACCTAAAGGACGCCACCGGGCCAAAGAAACGAGCCATCTTCCTGATGCACTGCGGGCCCGCAGTGTTCAAGATGGCGAAAGCCCTAGCGAAACCTGCTGATGTCAAAGAGATGGACTGGGCCGACCTCGAACCATTGCTCCGCAACCACTATGCCCCCGCCGTGCCCACCCTCATCAGGCGGCATGATTTCTACCGGTGGGACCAGAGACTTGGCGAAAGCATCAGTGATTTTGTGGCGGAGCTGCGGAACCTAAGGGGCATGTACGGATTCTCCAACATGGATGACGCCCTATGGGACCGCGTTGTGCTCAGACTTCGGGACCCAGTCCTACAGAGTCGGCTAATGGCCAAAGGCAACATCGCCCTCGCCAATGCCATCGCTGAAGCCACCGCAGCCGAGGCAACCTGGAAATCGGCAAACCGCATGCGGAGACCGGACACTGGAGACCGAACTGCGACCACTGACCCAGGACGGGTGACCGAGGCCCAACCGGAAGCAAGTTACCGCAAGACCACCACCCACCATGGTGAATTCCACTCCGCCTCCGACACTACGGACGACGAGGAGGAAATCCACCGGCTCCAGGAGGGACGTGACCAGCGGAATTGGCGAGGTCGTAAGTCAGGGACCACATGTGCCGGGTGTGGAGGCAACCACCCTCAAGCCGAATGCCATTTCTTCGATGCAGTCTGCCGGCACTGCGACAAAAAGGGTCACATCGCCCGCATCTGCCGATTAAGGAAGGCCTACAGCCCCAGACGGTGGGACCACAGTGAGCGGAGACGGGACAGCACACCCCTCAGAGCCAGAGATCGCCAAGCCGACAGCCGATGGGACCGGAGCGGGCAGAACCAACAAGGTGGCGAAAACTGGCAGAAGGAGGAAACCCACCAGACGGTCATCATTGGCCACGCATCAACCACCGACGCCAGAAAAGTCTACGTGGAGGTAGGCATCGAAGGTGAGCCATGCAAAATGGAGGTGGACTCTGGTCCTACCTCTCCATGGTCGCCTTGCAAGAGATCAAACGCTTGGTGCCTACCATTCACAAGGAGGAACTGGAGAACCAGAGACTCATCATCAAAGACTACCAGGGAAACCGCATCCCGGTAGTCGGAACCGGACAATTCAAAGTGACATTCAAGGGTCGCACTGCAAAGCTTCCCCTGATGATCGTGGACCGAGACCGACCCAGCCTCTTGGGGTTGCAATGCTTCATGCCGCTCGGCATCGAAGTCACGGGCATCAACCACATTGCTGAGACCGATTGGGAACAGCAACTGGCATGGGACTTCCAGGAAGTGTTCGATGGCACCCTAGGCAAATACCGAGGGTCCCCCATCTCCTTCAGCCTAGACCCTAACATTCCCCGAGACGCCTAAAACCAAGGCGGGTACCTTTTGCACTCAGGCCAAAAATTGATGAGCAAATTGACAAGCTCGTCAAGCAAGGGGTCCTACAACCAATTGACCACGCCTGGTGGGAGACCCCAATAGTCACCCCAGTCAAGCCCGATGGGCCGATGAGAATCTGCGGGGACTATAAGGCCACCCTAAATTGCGCCTTACAACAAAGCGCCTACCCCGTCCCAGTAGTGCAGCACCTTCTACACTCACTGGGGGGATGCAAGGTTTTTGCGAAACTTGACCTGGCCCAAGCATACCAACAGCTGCCCGTTGACGCAGAAACCGTAGAGGTGCAAACCATAGTCACCCACCGGGGAGCTTTCTGATGTAACCGACTCCAGTTTGGAGTCAGCGTGGCGCCTGGAATTTTCCAGAGCCTCATGGAGAGACTCTTGAAAGGCATTAAGGGGTGGTGCCCTACTTCGATGACGTGCTGGTGTCAGCAACCAACCAGCTAGAACTAGAAGGTCGTCTAAGGGAGGTACTAACGAAATTCAAGGAAACCGGGCTAAAAGAGAAGAGAGAAAAATGCCAGCTTTACACAGTGCGGGTCGAGTTCCTGGGGTACCTCCTAGACCGGCACGGTATCCACCCAACCACAAACAAAATCAGAGCCATTAAGGAGGCCCCCACACCCAGGAATAAAACGGAACTGCAGGCATTTCTGGGACTGCTTAATTTTTACAATGTTTTCCTGACCCAAAAGGCGACCGCGGCGGAACCCTTGCATAGGCTCTTGGACAAGGCAGCCACCTGGACTTGGGGGAAATGCGAGGAAGCCGCCTTCAGGAAAACCAAGGACCTGCTCACCTCGGATGCCGTCCTCATCCAATACAATGAGACCCTACCACTCGCCGTCACATGCGACGCCTCACCCTTCGGCGTCGGTGCCGTCCTCAGCCACACACTCCCGGATGGAAGAGAAGCACCCATCGCTTTCTTCTCGAGGACACTCACCAAACCAGAGAGGAACTATAGCCAGCTGGACAAGGAGGCCCTAGCCATCGTCGCAGCAGTGAAGAGGTCCCACGAGTACCTCTACGGCTGCACGTTCACAATCATCACAGACCACAAGCCGTTGCTGGGCATCCTGGCAGGGAACCGGGCCACCCCGAACATCTTATCTCCCAGAATGACAAGGTGGTCCGAATTCCTTGCCGCCTACAGTTACCGGCTCACACACCGATAGTAAGACTATCACACACGCAGACGCGTTGAGCCGCTCGCCACTACCCAACTAGACACCGACCCAGCACCCATGACGAGCACCCTCAGCATAGAGACTCTGCCCGATCTACCCATAACCGTGTCAGACATTGCCCGAGAAACTAATAAAGACAAACATCTGGCATGGGTGTTACATAGGGTAGAAAAAGGGTGGCCGGAAAAGGACAACGACGAAGCATTCAAAACATTCCAGAACCGGCAAACAGAACTCTCGCTACAAAAAGGGTGTGTACTATGGGGGGATAGGGTTGTTATTCCTGAAAAACTGCAAAGGCAGGTATTGAGGTTGCTACACGAAGGGCACCCGGGCATAGTTAGAACGAAAGCCCTGGCCAGAAGTTACGGTTGGTGGCCAGGGATGGACAAGCAAATCGAGGCCTGTGTGGCAAGGTGTCAACACTGCCAAGAAACCAGACCGAGCCCTCTCGCGACACCGATCCTGGAATAGGAAACCCCCAGGGGACCTTGGTCTAGGGTCCACATAGATTTTGCCGGGCCCACCAAGGGACATACATTCCTTGTAACCGTAGATGCTTACTCCAACTGGTTGGAGGTAAGCAACATGAAAACCACCACCACAGAGGCTGTGACCAAGGAACTCAGCAAACTATTTGCAACCCACGGCCTCCCGAATGTCATCGTGTCAGACAACGGGCCCCAATTCACCTCGCTAGAATTTGAAAAATTCCCAGTGGAACGGGGCATACGACACACACTGACAGCTCCGGCACATCCGGCGGCGAACGGAAGGGCGGAACGGATGGTTCAATTCACGAAAAAAACCATCCAGAAAATCGAACACGGGGAAATCTAAGAAAAAATAAACAAAATGCTTCTTATACAACATATAATCCCAAACACGACAACAAACAAAAGCCCGGCAGAGCTGCTAATGGGGAGGAAACTAAGATCCCCACTCGACAGACTGCACCCCACATACAACCCGGAAAAACCCCCAAACTCCTCTAGCAAGCACCGGTCCTTTGCGCCAGGCGACGCTGTCTACGCAAAGAACCTAACCGGCGACCCACTTTGGGTACCAGCGACCATAACCCAACTGACAGGCCCCCGCTCATACCGGCTGCAAACAACCGACGGACGAGCATGGAAACACCACATCGACCAAATAAGATCAAGAACGGCCATAAGAAACACAACCGACACGCAACCAGACACAGACGAACCCCTTAATACAAGCCAAGAGGGGAGGGAATACCCCGAGAACCAAAACCCAAGAGAAAGAAACCAGCCATAGTCACCGGCAAGCAGCCAGCCCGAAACGTCACCAGGGAGAAGCAGCCAGGCCAGCTCGACCAGCCCAGAAAGACCAGGCAGGAGCGGCGAAAACCACAGCTCAACCAGCCCGGGTAGACCGGGAGGGAGCTGCGACAAGCGGCCCAGCAGGGCCTTCCAGACGGTTCCAACGATGAGACCAAGAGGAACAGAGAACCCAACCGAACCGGCCGGGAGCCAACCAACAACTGACCTGCGCAGGTCCAGTAGGCAAGTACGGAGCCCTGCCTACTTACGGGACTATGTCACGTAGGACCAAACTAAGAGGGGAGGGGTGTTCTGTACATTCATTTACATTCTTGAAACCCCGCGTTTTGATTGGTCAAAGCGTGGGGTGATCCGATTGGTCTAGCAAGCTGCACTGATTGGCCCGCTGGGAATCTCCCGCTAATTGCGGGAGATTCAAAGTAGTGTCATTGGCTGCGGCCGCCGCGGCTTGAGAATAAAAAGCTGCTGTTTTTTCCTCGGAGCCAGATCGGTTCCGGGGACCAGTAAAAGAGCTAAAAAACCAACTCACCAACTCCGGGTCTCTTTACCATGACAGACACGACACCTCACCTCCTCCCTCTCCATCTCATTTCCCTCTCTCCCCTCCCTCTCCCTCTCCCCTCCTTCTCCTTCTCCCTCTCATTTCTCTCTCCCCTCCCTTTCCCTCCCCTTCCCTCTCTCTTCTCTTCTCTTCTCTTCTCTTCTCTTCTCTTCTCTTCTCTTCTCTTCTCCTCTCCTCTCCTCTCCTCTTCTCCTTCTCCCTCTCATTTCTCTCTCTTCCCTCCCTTTCCCTCCCCTCCCCTCTTCTCTTCTCTTCTCCTCTCTTCTCCTCTCCTCTCTTCTCTTCTCTTCCCTTCTCCCTCTCCCTCTCATTTCTCTCTCTTCCCTCCCTTTCCCTCCCCTCCCCTTCCCTTTCCTCTTCTCTTCTCTTCTCTTCTCTTCTCTTCTCTTCTCTTCTCTTCTCTTCTCTTCTCTTCTCATTTCTCTCTCTTCCCTCCCTTTCCCTCCCCTCCCCTCTCTCTTCTCTTCTCTTCTCTTCTCTTCTCTTCTCTTCTCTTCTCTTCTCCTCTCTTCTCTTCTCTTCGCTTCTCTTCTCCTCTCTTCTCTTCTCTTCCCTTCTCCCTCTCCCTCTCATTTCTCTCTCTTCCCTCCCTTCCCCCTCCCTCCCCTTCCCTTTCCTCTCCTCTTCTCTTCTCTCTCTTCTCTTCTCTTCTCTTCTCTTCTCTCTCTTCTCTCTTCTCTTCTCTTCTCTTCTCATTTCTCTCTCTTCCCTCCCTTTCCCTCCCCCTCCCTCTTCTCTTCTCTTCTCTTCTCTTCTCTTCTCTTCTCTTCTCTTCTCTCTCTCTTCTCTTCTCCTCTCTTCTCTTCTCTTCGCTTCTCTTCTCCTCTCTTCTCTTCTCTTCCCTTCTCCCTCTCCCTCTCATTCTCTCTCTCTTCCCTCCCTTTCCCTCCCTTTCCCTCCCTTTCCCTCCCCTCCCCTCTTCTCTTCTCTTCTCTTCTCTTCTCTTCCTCTTCTTCTTCTCTTCTCTTCGCTTCTCTTCTCCTCTCTTCTCTTCTCTTCTCTTCTCTTCTCTTCTCTTCTCTTCTCTTCTCTTCTCTTCTCTTCTCCTCTCCTCTCTTCTCTTCTCCTCTCCTCTCTTCTCTTCTCTTCTCTCTCTTCTCTCTCTTCTCTTCTCTTCTCATTCTCTCTCTTCCCTCCCTTTCCCTCCCTTTCCCTCCCTTTCCCTCCCTCCCCTCTTCTCTTCTCTTCTCTTCTCTTCTCTTCTCTTCTCTTCTCTTCCTTCTCTTCTCTTTCTCTTCTCTTCTCTTCTCATTTCTCTCTCTTTCCTCTCTCTTTCCTCCCCTCCCCTCCCTCCCCTCTTCTCTTCTCTTCTCTTCTCTTCTCCGCTCTTCTCTCTCTCGCTTCTCTTCTCCTCTCTTCTCTTCTCTTCCTTCTCCCTCTCCCTCTCATTTCTCTCTCTTCCCTCCCTTTCCCTCCCTTTCCCTCCCTTTCCCTCCCCTCCCCTCTTCTCTTCTCTTCTCTTCTCTTCTCTTCTCTCTCTTCTCTTCTCTTCTCTTCTCTTCTCCTCTCCTCTCTTCTCTCTCTTCGCTTCTCTTCTCCTCTCCTCTTTTCTCTTCCCTTCCCTTCTCTCATTCTCTCTCTTCCTCCCTTTCCTCCCCTTCCCTTTCCACTTCTCTCTTCTCCTCTCCTCTCCCTCTCCCCTCCCCTCCTCTTCTCTCTCCTCATGTTCCAAAGCACCTGAGGGCAGGAGAAGAAGTAACGGGTGGAACAAGAAGAACTTAGAAACAAGAAGAAATTTCCTGTCAGTCAGAACAATTAATTAGTGGAAACGGCTTGCCTCTCAGAGTTGTGGTGACTCCATCACTGGACATTTCCGAGAAGAAACTGAACAGCCATTTGACTAGAATAGTAGAGGATCCCTTGCTGGAACAGAGGGTTGGACTAGATAGAAGGTTCCTTCCAATCCTATTATTCTACGTTCCATATTTCCCCAAAAGCAAGTAAGGAAATAAATATATAACCAAGCAGAAAACCATCTTATGTTGCTTGTTTGGGTGTTTTTTTTCCCCCTCCCCCTCTTTCCATTTTAATTGTAAATTCCTCAGGATATTCTGGCATTGGGCAGCTTCTACATCTAAATAAATAAATAACCCAACCCATATCAAAACTAGCATGCCAGGAAGTTATTGGCTTCAGTGGTATTGCTAGGTAAGGTATTTTATGATCTTGTAGGGAGATGCTCAGCCACAAGTTAGGCTCCAAAATATAATTTTCTCCTAATAGAGCACCATTCAGATACAGATACAGCTATGAAGATAGACAAGATCAAAATTTAGAATAGATACTGTTTGGACTTGAAATGCACCAAGTCAGGTGTCGCTGAGAAGGAGACTTTAAAAAATAAATAAAAATAAAACAAAAAAACTACTGTGTGAACTGAAAGAACTCCACCGGCTTGCCTGCAGTGCTACAGAATAAAAATATTTGCTCTTTAGCCTAAATATAGATCTGAGAACAACCTCATTAGTTAATATTTTATACAGAATACATAAAGGGAGAGCAAGTTGGTTCTGGCCATCATTAGCCGACTGCCTGAATCTTAATGAACTCGCACATCCTGCGCTTTACAAGCAAGTCGCTGGATCTGGAGGAATATGCTTACGCAACGGCTCCTTTCAGCAAAATTCCACTCTCTCTTAAATTACCTGGATGGAATCCCCCAAAGCTGAAGAATTTTATATATGGAGACAGGCTGTCAGAAGCTCAACACCCTGCAGAGCTGGAAAAGAATCTGGGATGCAGGGGAAGAAAATGAGAAGGAATGGAGCTTTTACGTTTCCACCCCCCCACCTTGGATTATAAAAAGCGCAACTTTTAAAAACAACTCAAGGTTTGGATTTTCATTAGATAGCAATAGCACTTAGATTTACATGCCACTTCACTGTGCTTTACAGCCCTCTCTAAGTGGGTTTACAGAGTCAGCCTTTTGTCCCCAACAATCTGGTTCCTCATTTTACTGACTTTGGAAGGATGGAACGATGAGTCAATCTTGAGCCGGTCAGGATTGAACTCCTGGCAGTGGGCAGAGTTAGCCAGCATACTGCATTGTAACTACTGCACCAACATGCCTCAGTCATAGCAGTATTCTAGAATTTGAGAGGCTGCCACAAATTAGAGGGGGTCAATTTATTCTCCAAAGCACCAGAGGCAGGACAAGGAATAATGGATGAAAACTAATCAAGGAGAGAAGCAACTTGGAATTAAGAAGAAACTTCCTAACAGTGAGGACAATTAACCAGTGGAACAGCTGGCCACCAGAAGTTGTGGGTGCTCCATTGCTGGAGGTTTTAAAGAAGAGACTGGACAGGCACTTGTCTGAAATGGTGTAGGGTCTCCTGCTTGAGCAGGGGGCTGGACTAGAAGACCTCCAAGGTCCTTTCCAGCTGTAGTCTAATTCTAAGATGTGACAAAAGTTACACCACAAGAATACGTTCACTTTGCGAGAAGAAAATACAGGTGGTCCTCGAATTATGATCTTGATTGAGCCCCAAATTTCTAAGCGAGACAGCTGTTAAGTGAATTTCACCTCATTGTATGGCCTCCCTTGCTACAGCTCTTAAGTGAATCACTGAAGTTAAGTTAGTAACATGGTTGTTAAGTGAATCTGGCTTCCCCATTTGATTTTGCTTGTCAGAAGGTTGCAAAATGGGATCACATGACCCCAGGACACTGCAACTGTCATAAGTACATGCCAGTTGCCAAATATCTGAATTTTGATCACGTGACCACAGGGATGCTGCAATGATCATAAGTGTGAAAAACAGTCCTAAGTAATTTTGTTCTGTGCTGTTGTAATTTTGAACAGTCACCAAATGAATGATTGTAAGTCAAAGACTATCTGTATAATAAATGCATCGGTCTGGATTCATTTTTAGTTATGCTAACTTTTGTGATCACAAGCTTACAATTCCTTTGATTTTAGTATTCCTATACTTTTTCTGCATTCTGCATAAAGTTGCAGAGTAGAATAGAGGCCTGGCTGCATGCAGATTGTATATTTGTTGGTAACTCTAAAACAGGCATAGAAATGTTTTATTGACATTTGTGTAGTTTCCATCAAAGGTGGTATTCAGCAGGTTCTGACCAGTTCTGGAGAACCAGTAGCAGAAATTTTGAGGAGTTTGGAGCAGTGGTTGCCAATCAGTGGGCCAGGGACCACTGGTGGTCCAAGAGAAAATTTTGGTGGTCCGCAGAGAAATGTCACCCCCAAAACAATGCTTCTTTCCTTCTTCTGCTTTTGGCGGCATGCAAGGAAAGCAGCAAAAGTCTTTCTCTCTCCCAAACTCTGCCAGAAATGAGTCTTTGGGACCCCGCAAGGCATCCTGCTCCAAGAAGCTGCACCCTGCTCCAAGAAGCTGCACCAGCACAAGTCTCACAAAGACTCATTTCTGGTGGAATTTGGGGGAGAAAAGAAAGACTTCTGGCTGCTTCTGCTGCTTTCCTTGCGTGAAGCCAAAAGTCTCTCTCTCTCTTTCCCCCCTGAGAACGGAGCTGGAGACGGTATCCTGTAATCCCAAATAATGAATGATCGATCGGTCGGAAAACAGGGTGGGGAATTTTCCTGCAGACTTTTTTGGGGATTTTCCCAGGGTCTCTGATCCGCAGGATTTAAAATTATGAGTTTGGTGGCCCCTGAGGTCCAAAAGATTGGCGACCCTTGGCTTGGAGAACAGGCAAATCCCACCTCTGACTTCTCCAAATTTTACAGTATCCATTCCCTGCCACACCCACCAAGCCACGCCCACAGAACTTGTAGTAAAAAAAAAAAAATTGAATCCCACTACTGGTTTCCATCTATGTGCACATTGCACACCTGTGCCATCTAAACATAGATCAGCTCTCCCTCATTTGACTGTATGACTGTAACTTTGTCACTTGTATCCTTACAATTTATATTGACTGTTTTCTAGTATGATTTGATTGCTTATTTGTACCCTATGACTATCATTAAGTGTTGGACTTTATGATTCTTGATGGATGTATCTTTTCTTCTTATGTACACTGAGAGCACATGCACTAAAGACAAATTCCTTGTGTGTCCAATCACACTTGGCCAATAAAGAATTCTTTCATTCATTCATTTGCCAATCAGTTCCTTTGGGACTACAAGTACCAAAATCCCCAGCTCTTATGGACTAAGATTTATGCTCTTTACCAGGAGTGCCTCAGATTAAGTACCTGAAGCTTGATAGTTTGTGGTTAAATAACATGAAGTGGTGAAGTCCATGAATTATCCCCTGATCAATAGGAACACATGTTTCTGAGATGCCTAAGGCAAAAAAATGGCCAAGTCAACTGACTGTCCTTCATTTTACAAGGTTAACAGATAACACATAATCAGAGTTGGAAGGGACCTTGTAGGTCATGTAGTCCAACCCCCTGCCCAAGCAGGAGACCCTACACCATTTCTGACAGATGGCAGTCCAATCTCTTCTTGAAAGTCTCAAGTGATGAAGCTTCTACAACTTCCATTGGTTGATTGTTCTCACTGTCAGAAAGTTTCTCCTTATTTCCAGGTTAAATCTCTCCTTGTTCATCGGTTGATATTTAAACTTTTTTATTTTTGGTTCTAAGTTGCCTCTACCTTTGTGCAAGTTTTCCAAACATAGTGACAGGCAATAACAGTAAGTATTAAAGCTTAATAAGCCAGAAAGCGAATTTTGCCAGATCTACCAGCTCCGCTCTAGCTTAATGAAAAGAAACTGTAGTAAAAAACTTAAGCTGATAAATCAAAGAAAATGATTTTAGAAGACTCCAGCCACTCTAAGCTGAGATTAACTTTATTAAACCTGGGAAGACGCCCATGTTTGCTATAGGTGGAAAGACTTTCTTGGCAGCCAGTGAAAATTAGTAGGTTAATACATAAGCTTCTATAGAGAGCACTTTTCATTACTGTTCCTCTGATTAGAATGTTATGGGTGATATGATAGCAATGTTCAAATTCTCTGAAGGACAGAAGACCAAAACTTGTTTTTCTATCATTCCAGACTTATGGAAGACAAACTCTGTTGAGCCCTAAGAAAAACTTCTCAAACAATTATAGCAGTACGGTACTCCTAAACTTACAACTGTTCGTTTAATCACTGTTCAAAATGATAACAGACTTATGACCGTTTTTCGCACCTATGACCCCAAGGTCATGTGATCAAAATGTGGATGTTTGGCACCTGCTTCATATTTATGATGGTTGCTGTGTCCCAGGCAGAGGTGGTGAATTCAGCAGGTCCTGACCAGTTCTGGAGAACCGGTAGCAGAAATTTTGAGTAGTTCGGAGAACCGGCAAATCCCACCTCTGACTGGCCCTGCCCCCATCTATTCTCTGCCTCCTGAGTCCCAGCTGATTGGCTGGGTCTTCTTTGGTTGCCCTGCACAGGAGAACAGAGCTGGAAAGCAGGTTAGTGGGGTGGGAAGGGAATGGGGATTTTGTCGTAACCTTCTCCATGGGCAGCCCACCATGGCATGCCCTCCAATCCATGCCCACAGAACGGGTAGTAAAAAATTTTGAATCCCACCACTGGTCCCAGGATCTCGTGAACCCATTTTGCAACCTTCTGGCAAGCAAAGTCAATAGGGGAAACCAGGTTCACTTTACAACCATGTTACTAACTTAACTGCAGTGATTCACTTGACCCCTGTGGAAAGAAAGGTCATAAAACTGGGGCAAAACTCACTTGACAGATGTCTCACTTGGCAACATACATTTTGGGCTCAATTGTGGTCGTAAGTCGAGGACCACCTGTACCAATAGAAGAGAATATTTGTTGCTTAGGGTTGAACTGTGGGAGCCTTGAACACACCTGTGTTCGGGTGTTTTCTTGAAGATGTTTCAATACCCAACCAGGTAACCTCTTCAGTGCTAAAGGGAGTAGATCTCTATGGAGATTCTTATACATCCAGGTCATGGTTGTCCCAAAGGTGCTTTTTTTAGAGACAACTGGACTTTCTGGTTTTTCTTTGAAGACATTTCGCTTCTCCTCCAAGAAGCTTCTTCAGCTCTGACTGGATTGGGGGAAATGGAAGGATTTATACTCCTTTGCAGACAGTTGGTCATTTGCATCCTTTTAGAGAATTATTGAGGACACCTGGAGGTTTATTTGTGCCCTCTGGGTCACCCAACTAGTGCAAATGGGTGTGGAGTATTCTTAGAACTGCTGAAAGGAATACAGTTCCAAGAAGGCTCCACACCCATTTGCACTACGCAGGTGATCCTGAAGGTAGGATAAAACCTCCAAGTGTCCTCAACAACTCTCTAAAAGGAAGCAAATGACCAGCTGCCCGCAAGGAGTATAAATCCTTCCATTCTCCACCATCCAGTCAGAGCTGAAGAAGCTTCTTGGATGAGAAGCAAAACGTCTTCAAAGAAAGAACAAGAAAGTCCAGTTGCCTCTTGAAAAAAGCACCTTTGGGACTCCACAACTAGTTCATATTTATGACAGTTGCAGTGCTCCAGGGTTGTGTGATCACATTTCTGACCTTCTGACAAGCAAAGTCAATGAGGAAGGCAGATTCACTTAAACAACCACGTTGCTAACTTAACAACTGCGGTGAATCAATTAACAAGGTTGACAAGAAATGTCGTAAAATGGGGCAAAACTCACTTAACAACTGTGTCGCTTAGCAACAAAAATGTTGGCCTCAGTTATGTTCGTAAGTCAAGGACTACCTGTAGTTAATTAACCTGTGGTCTCTGTTTATCCCTTGAAGCATCCACTTTAGGTTTTCAATGTTCTTGCCTAATTTTAATTGTCATGTAAAAAAAAACACTCAGCAACTGCACATAAATTACTTGGCAGGGAAAGATGTAATGTTTGCATGTATTTCATATAAAATCTACAGGACAGTTAAATCCTGAACACTTTGTAATGGCAGTCTATGAGATATTCCACCCATTGTCCTACATTCTACAATTACCAACTCTTAGTCCATAATCTAGCCTCCCTCCCCGATTTTTTTACTTAGCTTTATCTCATTTCCATTGTTATTATTTCCAAAATTCAGCAACAACTTTCTGTCCATTTCTCCTGGTGTACATTATAAAATATCAGAGCTGGAAGAGCCAGCAAGTTAAGTTTGCTATTTGGGACAAAAATCCCAATTAAAACACCCCACCAGATGGCTGTTCAGATGCTTCTTAAAAGCATCAATTGAAGGGGAGGGCACAATCTCTTTGGATCACTAGATTTTGTTTTTGTTTTTGTTTGCACATATATCAGAGTTGAAAGAATTAGCCAGTGGCATCACCCTTGCACTGGGGATGCCTAGTTCCTGATAGGAGCTGGAGCAAAGGAGGGAAGCTCACCCTACCCCATGACAGCTATTGGGTTTCGAACAAGGGCTTGCTAACCTCCTGCCTTCCAGTCTGCATTCCAGTCATTTGAGCCACTGTGTTCCTCATTGGATAGACAGATGACAGATTAAGAGAGTTGGAAGGGACCCTTCTAGTCCAACCCTTCACCCAAGCAGACCCTACACCATTTTTGAAGGATGACAATCCAGTCTCTTGAAAGCTTCCAATGATGAAACTCCCACAACCTCTGAGGGCAAAGCTGTTCCACTGGTTGATTGTTCTCACTATCAGAAAATTTCTCTTTATTTCTAGGTTGAATCTTTTCTTCTTCAATTTCCATCCATTGTTCCTTGTCTAGCCTACAGGTGCTTTAGAAAATAGCTTGACCCCTTCCTCCTCTCTGTGACAACCCCTCAAATATTGGAAGGCTGCTGTCATGTCTCCCCAGGTACTTATCTTCACTAGACTAGCCATGCCCAGTTCCTGCAACCGTTCATCGTATGTTTTTGTCTCCAGTCCCCTAATCATCTTGGTTGCTCTTTTCTGCACTCTTTCTAGAGTCTCAACATCTTTTTTATAGTGCGATGACCAAAACTGGATGCAGTATTCTAGGTGTAGTCTTACTAAGACTTTATAACTGTTTCTATCATAAGGACGTTTTCTTCCTAATATTCAGTTGTATGAATAAGTTTTTGCGACTTAACATTTCTCAGCCCTTCACCCTGGGACAGTAGATAATCAGGTGAGAATTCTTCTTCTTCTTTCTCTTTCCCTTTTCCTTTCCATCTCCTGTCATTCTTTCTTAATATTAAGCATACATAGCTTCTATAATGTCTACTGTTAAGGCAATCGCAGGAAAATCTTTCTTCACATACCTCCTTCGGTAAGCAATATTTTTGTGTGATTCTTTTCATCTGATCCGTGCATTTTTGCGCCGAGGTTTCCACTGAGGAACCGAGCTGCAAAATTTAGAAAAAAATGTAAATATTGAATGTAATTGCCTTACATTCTGCAGATGGCTTGGCAAAGTGCAAATTAGATCATTCCGCATTAAAATGCGAAGCAAAGGCATTTCTTTGCCATTCCAATTACAGTGTTCACCATCCATAGGGACTGGGCGTGTATAAATTGTTTTGCCTTTACCCGTTGGTGCCAGTAGAAAACCTCGGAGCTTTCAGGGATATAGAAGTTAACCATCCAAAGCAACATGAACACAAGTTCAACCTAAAATTGTGGTAAAATGAAGTATATGGTTGGTTGGGGTTAAGTATATATTTGCATGACTGGAAGGGATGCAAATATTAATATGTATGCAAATATGAATAGAGAGACATGAGTTTTCTTGTTGTAGCTTCTGTGGCAGGGATATTAAACTCGATTTCATTGAGGGATGCATCAGGGTTGTGTTTGCCCTTTGGGAGATGGGATGCAGAGGTGGGATTCTACTAGTTCAGACTGGTTTGAATGAACCGGATGTTAACCTTACATCTGGTTCACTGAACCGGTATTTCAACTGACTGGCTGGCCCTGCCTACCCTGCCCCTCCCCTCCCATGAAGGCTCTGGGAGGGGGGAAAAAGGGGCTACTGGAAGTCCAGAAACAGGCTTGTTTCTGGCTTCCGGAGAGCCCAGGGGAGGCCATTTTTGCCCTCCCAGAGGCCCAGGGGAGGCCTCTGGACCCTTGGGAAGGAGAAAAATGGCTCTCCTGGAAATACAGGAAGTATGAAAACAGGCCTGTTTCTGGCTTCTGATGGACCTCCAGAGCTTAGGGGAGGCTGTTTTTGCCCTCCCAGAGGCCTGGGAGAAGTCTCTGGACCCTTGGGAGGGTGAAAACAGCCTCCCCGCGCTCTGGGGGGGGGGCACCAGAAGCTGGAAACAGGAAGTTACAGTAGGCCACACCCACCATAGCCATGTCCATCATAGCCACGCCCATCCAGCAACTGGGCAGTGAACCAGTTTGATATTTGATGTCTCATTACACGATTTTATATTTTAATAAGGAAATCTGATGCCGTACTTCTTCCACACTCTGGGGCTAAAGTCTCTGGAATGTGTGTCTATGCAAATATCATTTGCAAAAGCTATGTGGAAATGCAAAAGATGCCTGAAAATTATTAAAATTTCAACAGCCGAGGAAGGGGGAGTGCAACATTTTTATTCTTTCCTGTAATCCTGCATGAAAATCTCCTCCAAGGACTGTATAGCTTTAATAAAGCTTTGATTTTTTTTTCCGTAGTTGATTAATGCACAGTCAACCCACAGCACCAGTCCAGAGATGGGATTGTCTCATTAACCAGGTTAACTGTTCTATAAGCAGCTTAAGAATGGCCACCTACCCAGAACTAGCCTCTGTGTCAGCACTGAGCCATTTCCCCCGGCACTTTCAGGGCTGCCACAGCGGAGGTAAGTCGAGCTGTGGAAATGGGAGAGGGGAGGTAGAGATAGCTGGGGATTGTAGCCAAAATCAAATTTTTTCCTCTGGGAACCAAGGACTTTCCCACCAGGTGCAAGGAAGTGGGACGTGAGACCGAGTGATACTTGAACTTTGACCTGATTGGACCAGGGTGGGATTCAGCCGGTTCAGCCTGGTTCAGGTGAACTGGATGTTTAATTTAAAACTGGTTCACCAAACTGGTAGTTGAACTGACCTGCTGGCCCCGCCCCTCCCAGGAGTCTCCTGTGGCCTGTTTTGGTTGGAAGTAAGCGCAGGGTTCACATGGAGGCTCTGGGATGGCAAAAAAATGGCCCTCCTGGAACTTCAGGAAGTCCAGAAATGGGCCTATTTTCCACTTCCAGAGGGCCTTCGGAGCCTGGGGGAGGCCATTTTGCCCTCCCAGTGGCCTGAGGGAAAAATGGCCCTCCCGGAATTCGGTAGGCCACACCCACTATGGCCTTGCCCACCCAGCAACTGGGCAGAAAACCGGTTGTTGGAATTTTTGAATCCCACCCCTGGATTGGACCATGTGATGGAGTGCATGGGCAGGGAAAAGAAAACTTTACTTTTAACTAGGAGGAAACCCGACGGAGGGTTAGAGTTGGGTTTCCCTAGATGTGCCAATACACATGCCTAATAAATCTATACTTTGAAGAACATGCCTGCCTTGGAGTTTTGATGCCGTTGGGTGTATTACTTGGAACCCTGACACTCTGGTTAGCGTCCTTTCTTTTAATCAAGACCAACCCTCCAACATCTCCTGTATAGCTACTGTGATGACCCGGGGCGTGGCACAAAGGCAACATAGTCAGATAATCAATAAGAGTCCCTTTATTATCTCCAACTTTTCCCCCAGTGTCCTGGTTACCTTCTGGCGAGAGAAAAACTCTCCCAGGAACAGCCTTTGACTGCAGAAAATTAAGTCTAAAAAATGAGCAACACAAACTGTAACTTAAAGTCCAAACAAGCCAAACTGAAGTAATTAGTTTGGCAGGGCAGGAGCAAGAATTTCAGACTTGAAGGCACTGCAAAACTCACACGGTTGGAAAGACACCAGGAACACAGATAAGCCATGACAACACAGGATAAACTCACACTTATTCCCAGCAGATGCATTTCTTTTAAACTTTTCCCAGCTGTGGCTAATGAAGGGAATCAGGGCTCTTTCCTCCCCTGTAAGCCACGCAACCCATGTTGCTTTCTTTTTCGTGCCCTAGGATGAAGAGGGTGTGGGCCTGGGTCTTCCTCTGAACTCCCTCTCCCTTGTTTTCTCTCTTCCCTGCTCTGCCCAGACGGACTTTGCCTTCCCCAGCCAATAGAGCCACACTCCCATTCCCTGTCAGCTGCCTGTCTTCCTCCTTAGATTCAGACTCTGACAGGGGCATGACAGCTTCCCTCAAGGGTGCCCATAGGGAGAAAGAAAGAGATGCTTTAAAAAAAGGCAAGATGGTTGCTGTATCCTTATGAAAATTTTGATGATGCACTGGTAAGTGTCACTTTGGCATGTTTTGATCTCCTCCCTGTGGATGATATGCTTGCTACATTTGATGAAGTATCTGAGAGCTCTTGAGTTTAAACAGAGCAGAATAACAGAGTTGGAAGGGACCTTGGAGGTCTTCTAGTCCCATCCCCTGCCCGAGCAGGAACCATTACAAACATATCACTGTCCAATTTCTTCTTAAAATCTTCCAGTGTTGGAGCATCTACAATTTCTGATTCTACGGGTTCATTGTTCTCACAGTCAGGAAATTTCTCTTAGCTCAAGATTGTTCTCTCCTTGATTAGTTTCCATCCATCATTTCTTGTCCTGACTTCAGGCACTTTGGAGGATAGATGGACCCCCTCTTCTCTCTGGAAGCTGCTTAGATATTGGAACACTGCTATCATATCACCCTTAGTCTTTCTCTTTGTTAGACGAGACATACCCAATTCCCGCAACTGTTGTCTGCATGTCGCCAAGGTGCTTTTTCAGGAGGCAACTGTTTTTTCCTTGTTTTTTCTTGTTTGAAGACGTTTCGCTTCTCATCCAAGAAGCTTCTTCAACTCTGACTGGATGGGGGGGAGGGATGGAAAGATTTATATTCCTTGCAGGCAGCTGGCCATTTGCATCCTTTCAGCGGGTTGTTGAAGCACTTGGAGGTTTATCTGTGTACTCAGGGTTACCTGAGTGGTGCTCCTGGTTCCTGTAGTCTGCAATTTTTTCCTCCTCTGGAAATCCAGAGCTAGATCATCTTGGTGGCCCTCCTCAACTCTACAATTCGGCAATTCTAACGATGATTCAAGAGGCTGCAAGCTGAGCCAGCAGTCATTATACAATAAAAGTCAGGACATTCACACATGTATCTTTGACCGACCTTTAGGGCAGTAGGGACCATGGACAAAGATTTTTCTGTGGGCCAGAAGGGACGTAGTTTTGTGTGCTACCTGCATCCCACGGATGAGCTTCACTTATTTGTGTGGTCCAGTTTCTGGCATGCCACGGTGCCAGTCCACAGACCGTGGGTTGGAGACCCCTGCCTTTGACTACTTTGAAGCTGAATAAACTCCAGAGCCCCATACTCCTCCTGCTCATTCCTATTTTCTTGTCCATGCAAATGTCTAAAGCAGAATGTTTTTGTCATCCACCACAATAAAACAGATTGAAAAAATGCAGATCCTTTTTCCTCCTCCCTCTGCAGCACTATCTCTAAATTAGCAATTTATTAAGAGCAGATTATTATTCAGTATCCACCTAATGATTGAGATGGCTAGATTATCCAACTAATGTCCTTGACTTTTCTTGTGTTCTCAGGGTCAGTATTTCATTGCTTCGATTTGTGCCTTGCTACAGTTGTTTCTGCAAGAATCTCTCTCTCCCTCTGTGTGTGTATGTGTGTGTGTGTGAGAGAGAGACAGGGAGGGAGGGAAGGAGGAGAGGGAGGGAGAGAGGAGAGAGAGGGAGGGAGGGAGGGAGAGAGAGAAAACCATTTCTTCTGGTTAGTACTGCCTCCTTTCTTATTATTATATGAGGGTAGAGAGAATTCCAGCATCTGGCAAGATTGCCTTTTTAATGCCAGCAGGAAACCCGCAACCGAAAACTGCCCAGTTCAAAATGAGATGATGCTTTACTGTTGTCTATAAATAATGCGGTTTGAACAGTTCCGGGGAATTCCATTTATCATTTTAGTTGGCACAAAAGCTGGAAGGGAATGAAGGGAGATTCCTAAATGAAGAGAAGAAAACTCTTGCTTCCTAATTACCATTTACTTAGCTATGAGCTATGGAGCCATGCTGGTGCAGTGGGTAGAATGCAGTACTGCAGGTTGACTCTGCCCACTGCCAGCAGTTCGATCCTGGCCGGCTGAAGTTTCACTCAGCCTTTCATCCTTCCAAGGTCGGTAAAAGGAAGATCTAGATTATTGGGGGCAAGAGGCTGACTCTGTAAACTACTTAGAGAGGGCTGTAAAGCACTGTGAAACGGTATATAAGTCTAAGTGTTATTTCTATTTCTATTTCTACTTCCACTTCTATTCCATACCATTCCATTCTAAAACATATGAAGAATGGTTGCAGGAATTGGGTATGACCAGTCTAAAAAAGAAGAATTATGGGGGACATCATGATAGCAGTATTCAAATATTTGAGAGGCTGCCACAAAGAGGAGGGGGGGTCAAGCTATTATCCAAAGCACCAGAAAGCAGGAAAATAAACAATGGATGGAAACTAATCCAGGAGAGATTTAACCTGGAATTAAGGAGAAACTTCCTAACAGTGAGGATAATCAACCAGTGGAACAGCTTGCCACCGGAAGTTGTGGGTGCTTCATCACTGGAGGCTTTTAAGAAGAGATTGGACAGTCACTTTTCTGAAACTGGTATAGGGTCTCCTGCTTGAGCAGTGGGCTGGACTAGAAGACCTCCAAGGTCCCTTCCAGCTCTATTCTGATTCTGATCAGTCCACAGATTTCTTCTGCATTAACTGTTGTTCATATTCAATTGCAGAGGGAGCGATCAAACCTCAACAAAAGAATAGGGCTGTAATTCCTTTAAAAAAACTCTGATATGAGGGGGGTTTTTTTGGTTTTTTTTTTTTTGATATAGTTGTTTTAACAGATTGGTGTGATTCAGTCTCCTTGAACATAATTAAATTTGGTCATACCACTATAAGATTAGGCAGGCTTTTATTATTCACTTATTCACTGATTGTGATATTTTTATCTGGTTTTGTTCTAACTTTATCTTTAGTTTAAGGGGTGTTAGTTTGCATAATAAATGTATTCACTGAGGAAATTGTCTAATGACTACCAGCACTGAGCGGTAGTAGATCTGCATTTTCTTGGTTGATCATTTGGATCTTCTGCATGGTGTATGGATGCGGCTTGAAGCTCTCAGAGGTATGAATTCAATAGCATTGATTCTTCGAGTCTTCATGACCAACTGCCGAAAGTGCAAATGGAGTGTAGAAAGTTAAGGATTTATTGTGTGTCCCTTTGGCTCCTCGTTGACTTAGAGTTGGAAAACTCAGGTCATGTTAACCTTGTGAAGTAGTCCAGACAAGAAGCACAAGAGGGAGTAACCAGCTATTTTTACTTAAGGTTACATTAATAGAATCTTGCAAGTTGACAAATTCCTCCCCTTCCTTCTCTCTTCCTTCTCCTCCTCCAACTTTCTTCCCTTCCTTCTCCCCTTCCTCCTCCTCCTCCACTTCCAATCTCCCCTCCTTCCTTCTCCCCTTCCTGCTCCTCCTTTCCTTCAACCTCCTTCCCCATCTCCCCTTCCTCTCCTTCTTCTTGTCCTCATCCTCCTCCAACTTCCTTCCCTCCCTCCTCCCCTTCCTCTCATTCAATTTCCTCCCCTTTTTCCTTTCCTTCTACTCTTTCTCCTCCTCCAACCTCCTTCCCTTCCTCCCCCTCCCCCTCCTCCCTTTTAATGACCTGAATTTTTTTCCCCTTCTGAGTTGCTTTCTCCACCTCTCCTCCTTTGAATTAAATTTTCCTTTATTGCACCATTATCTAGGTTTTGACTCTGTCCCCCAAGGTCATTCCCACATACCATCACAGATCAGAGAATATAGGTTCTTGGATTCTTCTCCTAGGTCTTAGGAGGATGCAGCTGTCTACATCAGGGGTCTCCAACCTTGGCCCCTGGAAGCCTGGTGGACTTCAACTCCCAGAATTCCACAGCCAGCTGTGGAACTCTGGGAGTTGAAGTCCGCCAGGCTTCCAGGAGCCAAGGTTGGAGACCCCTGGTCTACATGCTGAACTCTTAGTAGGAAGCCAGTTTGGTGTAATGATTAAAGGCATCAGTGGGATCCTTGATGCTCTACGGAGCTTGGTTGTTTTCTTGCAGACATTTCATTACCAAACTAGGTAACTTCATCAGTGCTAGAAAGGAGTGGAGTTAACGCTTTAAAAAAAACAAACCCAAACCAAAAAATTAAAAAGCAAAAAATCCAAAACAGGAACAAAGATCCCCCAAAGCCCCTTCTCACTAGAAAGCAACAACTAAATAAGCAGAGATTAACTCTAAGATTGACACCAGACCAACAATAAAGCTGTAAATAATATCCCAATCAAAGAACTACCAAATCAAACAATCAAACAACAACAACAACAACAACAGCTTAACCAAGGAACCACCAAGAAGAAAACAACATCTTCATGAGCACTGATAGGGAAAGAAACTTTTATATTAAAAGAGAGCAAATCCCATTCTTTTCTAGCATTGATGATGTTACCTAGTTGGGTCATGAAATTTCTTCAGGAAAACTACCAAGCTCAGAGAGCACCAAGGACTTCACAGTTCAGCCCTGGACTACTTATATTCTTTTCTATCGCTAAAGGCATGAAGCTAGAAATTGGGAGACCATGAATTCTAGCACTATCTTAGCACAAACCCCATGATGACCTTCAGCCAATCCTTCTCAATCCCAGGAAGAAGACAAGGATAAGTCACTTCCCAAATATTGCCAAAGAAAACTGGGTGGACTTTGTTAGGGATACACACCCTAGCAGAACGTGCAACGGCAGTCTAGCAGGCAGGCAAATTATGTGAAAATAAACGTTATTGTAGTTACACTCAGTAAGACAGATACACTGTGCCAGTTAAATAGTTTTTTATTCCAGCAAGAGTTATAGCATAGTCAAAACAGTCCATATGTCATACACTAGTTCAGTCCATCCAGGGATTAATCAGTTGCAAAGTCCAGTGTTGAAAATAGAGGTCAGTAAACTTACAAATAATCAGTCCAGCAACATATCTCTTTTGCAGTCAGAGATATGAAGAAAATCAAACCCCCTTTCTTCGTTTCAGCAACAGCAGGGAAAACACCCAGTTATCACCATCAATCCAACATTATCAGCTACTATAGTAAAAGCCAGCTAACAGTGAGCTCTCTTGCTCCCTCTTATGGTGATTTTACAACCGCACCCAAAATACATGTTTTGTAGTTAAAGTGATACATACACTTAAACTCACTAACATAGCTTATATATTATTTTTACCCAAACCAAGTTAGGTAACCAATGTTATCCCAAACAGACTTCTCTAAGCAATTTCCAGAAGGCAGCACTGACTTGAAGTTACGCACACGTTTACGCACAGACAAACATGATGTAAAATCAACACCACTGACAATACTGCTATCCTTCAAAAAGAACCTGACTACAGTGATGGAATCCAAAACATTTAATAACAGTTCTGTGGGCGTGGCTAGGTGGGTGTGGTCATGTGACTGGGCGGGCATGGCTTTTTTGCTTTTTTTGCAGCCACCCCTACCTGTTTTGGGGCCTTCTGGGCCTTCTGGACCTCAGGGAATCCTCCTGGGCAAATCTGTAAGACAAGCTAGGGGAATCCCGGCACAGCTGATCATATGAACAGCTGATTGTCGGGAGGGGAAAAAAGAAATACTGTAAGGGGCGAGCATCAGGCAGGCCAGGTGAACAAGCATCAAGCAGGCGGCGCAAGTGAGCCAGCGGTGACTGGGCAACTAAGTCGGGGACATGGCCAGCGAGAACTTACTACCAGT
The DNA here is from genome assembly GCA_033807585.1 of Hydrophis major. Classification (NCBI taxonomy): domain Eukaryota; kingdom Metazoa; phylum Chordata; class Lepidosauria; order Squamata; family Elapidae; genus Hydrophis; species Hydrophis major. Next base: position 254,147,647 of record CM066330.1, read on the forward strand.
TTGGCGACCCATGCCAAATCCTTACTACTGGTTTGTCCAAACCAGTGTGAACCAGCTGAATGCCACCAGTGCTTGACTATGTATCAGAATGATCAAACAAGCGGCAACTTCAAATGTCAACAAATAAATGCTCTGTCTTACATATTGGCAAAAAAAACCAGAAAATAAAATACAAGCTGAATAGTCAAGATCTTGTTAATGATCCAAGCTCTCTAAAGAACCTTGGAATACTCATCTCTAATGATCTAAGTGCCAGAGACCACTGTAACAACATTGCCAAAAAAGCATTAAGAGTTGTTAACCTAATCCTGTGTAGCTTTTGCTCCAGTAATATTGCACTACTAACTAGAGCATTTGTTAGACCAATTCTTGAATACAGCTCATCTGTCTGGAATCTGCATTGCATATCGGACATGAATACAATCGAGAGAGTCCAGAGATATTTCATGAGAAGAATGCTCCACTCCTCTACTCACAATAGAATTCCTTATGCCACCAGACTTGAAATTTTAGGCTTAGACAACCTAGAACTACGCCTCCTTTGGTCTGACCTAAGCATAGTACATAAAATTATCCATTACAATGTCCTACCCATCAGTGACTACTTCAGCTTCAACCACAACAATACATGGCCACACAATAGATACAAACTCAAGGTAAACCGCATCAAACTCGATTACACGAAATACAACTTCAGCAATACCTGGAATAATCTACCTGACTCTGTGGTTTCTTCCCCAAGCCCAAAAAACTTTAACTTTAGATTGTCTCCTATTGCCAGTGGAATTTTACAAGACTTTTCAGGAAATACTGAATCTTCATCTTTTAGAAGTTATGAATGAAGTTATGTTGAAGAAAAGAATACCAAAAACATGGTCAGAAGCATACATTACACTTATACAGAAGGAAGGACCTGCAGCAAGTTAAAAATTATAGATCTATATCTCTATTGAACTCAGACTATAAAATCTTTGCTTCAATTTTGGCAGAAAGACTAAAAAGATACTTAAATAATTTTATCCATACTGATCAAAATGGATTTCTGCCTAAGAGACAAATCAAAGACAATGTGAGAATTATTTTGGATACTCTGGAATACTATGAAGCACACCCTGAGAAGCAAATGGCCTTGATGTTTCTAGATGCACAAAAAGCCTTTGAAAATGTGAGTAGGTGATTTATTTTACTGCAGTTGATACAAATGTGCTTTGGTAAAAAATTTATCCAAGCCACTGAAACAATATATCATGAACAAACTGCAAAGGTGATGGTGAATGGAGAATTAACAGAATCCATAGATATAAGAAAAGGGACAAGGCAAGGCTGTCCATTGTCGCCTCTGCTATTTGTGTTAACATTGGAAGTGTTGAATAGGAATATCAGAGAAGAAAAAGAAATAAAAGGAATGAAAATTTAAAAGGACGAGTATAAATTGCAAGCTTTTGCAGATGGCCTGGTATTTATATTAGAAGACCCATTGGAAACAGCACCAAAATTAATAGAAAAAATAGAATAATATGAAAAAGTAGCAGGTTTGAGAATAAATAAAGACAAAACAAAGATATTAACAAAGAATATGTTAGCAAAACGAAAGAAAGAGTTGGAAGAAATTTTAAAAATACAGGTCATCAACAGAGTTAAATATTTAGGGGTACATAGGCTGACTTCCGGTTTGTCGGCTTCGCCGCGGCAGGGTTTCGCGATCCTGCATGATCCCTGCCGCGCTAGCCGTTTTGGTGCCTCCGATCCAGATGGGTTTGGAGGCTAAGGCTGCCCCGCAGAGGCAGCCGAAGATAGGGGGGAGCTGGTGAGGGGTTTGGGGGTGCTGCAGACCCCCTCCCCAGCCGGCAAAACCCCCTTTTCTCAAGGCGGTCAAGCGGCAGTCTGTAATGGCCGCCACAAAGAAGCTGGCAGCTGGGTAAGATTGATCAGGAGGAAGAGGGGAGAAAGTTTTCAAGAGAAAGTTTTTTGGCTGATCCAGGACTTTAAGAGGTGTTTAATCCTGAGAACTATGACTTTTTGAAAAATACTTGGTTTCCAGAGGAGGATTTCAAGTGGCAAAATTGAGGTGCTGAAAGGAAAGTTTACCCTCCTTCCCTATGGAATCAACAAATGGCCATTCAGAAACCTGTTGTTCTTTATAAAAGGTAAAAACTTGGCTTCTTGTTATAAGTGGAAAGGGAGAGGACAAAAAATATATATTAAGATTTTGCTGGAGGAGATGCCTTGAAGATCTTGAAACTAGAAATTGATTGCAACAAGGCTGTAAAATACAGACTGGGCTTTTTTTCTTTTCCCTTTTACTGATACCACCCCAGGAAGAGAAAGTGAGAACTTTGTGCATTGTTTGGACTGATTGATGTCTCTGGGACTTTGAGGAATTGTTTTATTGCTCTAAGAAGAACAAAGAATGGCTTTATCTGATGATGAACTTAGAAAGGATGTCAAGAAAGTAAAGACACTGTGAAAGAAGCTTTCCTTTCTTTAGAAATGGTGCTTGCTATTTATCAGCAAACACAACAACAGATGGAGGAAATAGAAGGAGGAGAAGAAAAAGAAGAAGAAGACGCCATCTTCAGTGAATCTAAAAAATTAACTAAGAGAGAAAGGAGAAAGAAAAGAAGGAAAATGAAGGACTTAAGACTTAAAAAAACACTTAAGAAAGGAAAAAATAAGATGCAAAACCAACTCAATGTTACTGAGCAAAAGGAGAAAGGATTAGAACAGAGAGGGAAAGCTAAAAAGGCGGAGGTTAGTGGGGGTGGGTGGGTAAAAAGGCCAGGGGGGATAAGAAAGGAAGGGAAAAGGGAGGGAAAAGCCACAAAGGTATGAAACAAGATGGGGAAAAAGGATTTTTTTTTTAGGGATAAAGGGTAAGGTATGATTTCTTTAAAAAAGAAGATTCTGCAAGGTACACAAGATGGTATTATGTATTAGAAATAGAAAACTAAAATATTATAAGAATTAATAAAAGATTAAAATATTGAAATGTTTAGTAATGATAGATTTTAAAATTTAATAAAATTGTAGTACTTGTTTTTTGAAATAGACAATCGGAATGTTATAAGATTTAATATTTAGATTTATTATCTAATTATATTAATTATTATGAACTTATTATTTTTTCTCTTTAAAGGTTAGTAGGTAGAATGTACTAAGCAGAATCAGATTGGGTATCAGGTGTTATTTTAAATATTAATTTAGGGGGAGGATAGAAAGGCATCATACTCTGATCAGTGATTTCAGGAGAAATTCTTTTTTTTTTTTTTACTATAGGGAATGAGATAAATGGATAATCTGGAAAGAATGGACAAAAAATACAAATATAATGATTTAAATTAAAATGAATTAAATAAAATAGAAATAAGAAGAACGAAAAGCGGGGAGAAGTTATATAGAAGATATAGAATGGTAAATAAGATAGGTAATGGTATACAAGATGAGCATGAATTTAATTGAAGTCCATACAAAGAGAGGTAATCTGGGGCCAAACTACTTTCTTAAAAGAAGTTTTATATTTTTGTGTTTTGTGTGTCCATGTTTTGTTTGAGAATTAATAAAACCTTGGAGGAATGTTGGATGAGAATAATGGTAATCAAGTCAGAGAGGAATGAAGATGATGATTATAAACTGGATAAATATAGAAAATAATAATAATAACAATGAAATTGAATACGAAAAGAGAAATAATGAGAAATTTGTTAAGAGATATCTGTATGTTTATATTGAAATGGTGTAAAACAGAATTATGTTGCATAAAATAATATTTTACTTGACTTGTAAAATTAATAATGGAAAGAGGTTTTATGTATTTAATGGTTAATGATGGTTTGTTTGTCTTTAAAATCAATAAAATTTGTTTTAAAAACAATATTTAGGGGTACATATTACCAATATATTGCCTAGAGTTTTATATTTATTCCAGACAATTCCTTTTCAACTAGGGAAAGAGTTTTTTGAAGATTTAAATAGAATTGTGTTGAAATATATTTGGCAGGATAAAAAAGCAAGCATAAAATTAAAACTGTTACAAGATGCAAGAATAAGAGGAGGGTTTGCCTTGCCCAATTGGGAGCTATATTACCAGGCAACAAGTTTGATGTGGGTAAAGGAATGGATAACACTAAGGAACAGTAGAATATTGACTTTAGAAGGCCATGACTTGCTGTTGGGATGGCATGCCTTTCTCTGGTATAAGGGAACTAAAACACAGGGGTATTTTAGAAGACATTATATTTGAGAGGCATTGTTTTTGAACTGGGAGAAGATAAAAAGACAATATTACTTAAAAATTCCAACATGGATATCAACTATTAAAGCTTTTTCTTATCCAAAAATATATAAAAAGGAACAAACAGTTAGATATGGTGAGATATTGAATAAAAAGGGTGAACTTAAATCTATGCAAGCATTGGATGAACAAGGTGTAAAATGAATTGTTTTCATATTTGCAAATACAATCTAGGTTTGATAAAGACTCTAAAGCAGAAGGTATTTATGATAAGTTGACTGATTTAGATAAAATGTTGATGGGTACTGATGAAAAGGTAATTAAAAAACTTTATGGACACCTACTAGAATTTAAACTGGAGGAGGAACAAGTTAAAGAAACGATGATTGCTTGGGGGAAAAATTTGGATATGGGATTGATTTAGAAAAATGGCAAAAATTGTGGTCTCAAAATTATAAAATGATGTTTTTCTGGTCTGCAGTGCTTCGGAGCAGGCAGAAATCCACAATTGTGCACAGTTTTTGCCTGTGTTCACTGTCCGAGTGCCCCGAGCCATTTGGCTTCGGAGCTAAGCTACCTCCGTAGAAGATGGTGAAGACGGGGGGGGGGGGTCTGGCAGGGTCGAGAGATATCGCAGCTCTCTTCCCTAGCCAGCGAAACCCCCTTTTCCAAAGGCAGCTGAGCGGCGGTCAGCAATGGTCGCTACATAGAAGAGCTCAGCTGGAAAAAGAAAGTGCAGGAGGAGCTGTGAAGAATTGAAAGTGATCTTTGCTGACTGGGACAAGCAACAGTGAAAGGACCCTGGAACTTAAAACTTACTAAAGAAACATCGTTTCCAGAATGTGTCAAGCGGCGAATGTAAATTAAAGGAAAAGCTTTTTTTTTCCCTTTTCACTCTCCTTCCAAACGTGACAGCAACAGAACCTTGAGAGAAATCGGAAAGCCCGCATTGGAGGTATGGATTTCTGAACATTTAAAGGAAAATTGTTGCTGTAAGTGGGAAGGGAGAGGGAAAAAATTGGAGCAGAATTTGAAAAAGGAGGAGATTGCCTAGAATTTTAAAAAGAGCTTTGAATATTAATACGGCTTCTAAAAGATATATCTTAATTGGAACTCTTTGACCAAACAGCAACCCCAGAAAGAGAAATGGAAGAAAGAAAAAAATATTAAAAGAAATAGTTCATTTGGATTCTTTGGTGACTTTGGAACTTTGGGAAATTATTCTTGATTAAAAACACTCGGGTGGTTGTTTTGGAAAAATTTTTTCTCTTCATGATGGCATCACTTGTGGATGAACTAAAAATTGAATATCAAAAATATAAAAAAGAAGAACAAGATGGGAAAGATACTTTGGGCACTCTTTTTCAATTTCTAGAAATGGCGGTAGGCACTTATGAAAAATTGACTGCGCAGCAGGACGACTGGGACAAAGAAGAAGAAGAAGCCATCTTTGATGAACAAATGGTTCTATTTGGGGAGGAGGAGAAAGAGGAAAAGAAAAAGGGGATTTTAAGGCTTGAAAAAACAACCAAAAAAGAGAAAAATGAGATGAAAGGTGGATACAAGGTTAGAAAACAACAAAAAGGGGGAAAGCAGAAGAAGAAAAGGGAGGAGGAGAGACAAAGGGGTAAAAAGGGCAAGGAGAAGAATAAACAAGAGAGAAAGAAGGGGAAGAGAAGCCTTAATGGTGGGAAGCAAGATTTAAAGAAACAAATCTTATTTAAAGACAATGGGTAAATTTAATTGAAAAAAGGGATTCTGTAAGGTACATAAGATTGGGTTTTTTATATGTGTATTTAGAATAAAATGCTTAAGATATAAATATTAATATGTATGATTAATTTCTTAATGGCATTGATTGTGGTCTTATATGCTTTTTCTTTGTTATTGTTGTGTTTTTTCCTTTCTCATAAAATTCATTGTGTAATTTTAGAATGTACTAAACAGAATCCCAATATAAGTAAAGTGTTATATTAGGGGAAAGAGTCAAGGCGTCACTCCAATCAGTGTACAGGAGAAGTTTGTTTAAAGAGAAAAGATGAATGGATAGCTGGAAATAGAACAGACAAAGAATGATAAGTATTATGAATTGAACTGAGATGAGATAAATAAAATAAAATTAAGAAAGATAAAAGAGGGAAGAAGCTATATAGAAAATTGAAAATGGTAATAAGATATGGAATGATATATAAAGTGAATATGATTTTTGAATTTGTGTCTGTGTGAAGAGTTTTAACCCGGGATCAAGCAACTTTCAGAAAAGATGTTTTATGCTTTTATGTTCTATGTTTTGTTTGTCTGTGTATTGTTTTTGGAAAGCAATAAAATTTTAATTAGTAAGAAATATAATTTGGATAATAGAATGAAAAGAAGAAGTTGGGATAAGATACGAAGCTGAACAGATAACATAAATATATATATTATAATTTGGAATTATTTTGTATGCTCTATTGGTTTTTTCTGAAAAGATCTTTTATGTTATGATGCCTTGTTTGTTTGTGTATTGTTTTGTAAAGCTAATAAAATTTGTTTGTTTTTTTTTTAAATTATAAAATGACAATGTCAACTGCTTATACAGAAAATTTGTATAAGATGTTTTACAGGTGGCACTTAACCCCGACGAGACTTGCGAGAATGTTTAGGAATAAATTGGATAAATGCTGGAAATGTCATCAGATACCTGGTTCATATTACCATATGTGGTAGACATGTTTAGACGCAAAGAAATATTGGACTAAAATCCACACATGGTTGGAAAAAATGATAAAAAAACATATAGACTTTAAACCAGGGATCTTTTTATTGGGAGTCATACTGGACATATACAATAAAGAACTGAAATACTTGATTGTAAATGTTTTAACAGCGGCTAGAATTGTATTTGTGAAGAACTGGAAATATGACAAAATACCTATGCAGGAGGAAGTTATTAAAAAATTATGGACTGTGCTGAAATCAGTAAATAGACATTTGAAATTAGAGAACAAGAAAACAAGCAATTTTATATGATATGGGATTTGTTTTATCAATGGTTGGATAAAAAGACATGGTGAGGTAACAGAATAGATAATTTTGTGATAGAAGCTTAATAGATTGATACAAATTATAATGCAGACATATATAACCATTGGATGACAGCATAATACAATATTGATGGAATAAATAGCAGGATAATTAATAATTGATAAATAGATAAGTATATGTTAGTTTGACAATGTGAGATTGATATAAATTGTGAACGATGATTATGAAAGGATCACACAAAAGATTCTAAACCAACTGACACACTGTTTGTACAAAATGGAAGATGGTTTTATGTTTTTTTAATGTATTGTCTGTGTATGTTTGTCTTAAAATAAAAATTTATATACAAAAAAAAAGGTTGTCTACTATTGACCTCACCCCATTCCTAAAATGTCTGTAAAGGGTATGCATAAGTGCACCAACATGCCTACCATCCCTGTCCTAATGTTCCCTTTTATTTGTATCTATTTCATGTATAAATAATCATGTTTATACTTATATTTGTTACCCAATACATGCTTGACAAACAAACAAATAAAATAAATAAAAATAAATAAACACATACATATGGCTTTGTCCATTCTTGTATTGCATGTTCTGTAAATAAAGAACCTTTTTGGGGTAGTTATAAAACTTGTTTCCCTATTCCTTATGTGGGGCCAGACTCCTTCTTACATGCCTGGACAGAACACTTCAAGGGAAATATATACCAACTGTAGAAAGTCCTCCCCTCCCCAGAATATAATATTCTTTATTCTTAATATTAAAAAGAGGCAGAATAGAATATTTCCCCTAAAGGAGAAATATTCTTAAAGGCAGAAACCAGTCCCAGGCTTCCTGCCATAGGAAAACAGCCCCAAGCAGAAATCTGAAGAGGCTAGTCTTAGGAATGGATATTTTGTACCCATCCAGAAAGCTGGGCCACTCTAGTCATCAGCTACGAATACGAATACGAATACCTTTATTGTCACTATCCACGTGTACAACTTGCATCATACGCATACACAGTGAGATTAAGCGACTCGTCGTTCAGTACAACCATACATGTTAAAAAGAGAATGTGCATAAGAATATCTAAAAATATCTAAAACAACAAAGAAGAATAAAATGAGTAAAATTACCAGCTTATTGCACTTAATTTGTGCCTAATAGCAACCAGAAACTCCTAATATGCAACACAACAGGCAAGGAGCAAAAGCTGACAAGATTAGCTCAGACAAACAAAACACCTAGGATTTGCATTTCCCCTTTTTGCCTGTAGAGCCAGCCATGACCCCTAGTTGACCCCATAGGAATCTGGCAACAGTTATTAAAATATTAAAGGTCATATCTTTTTTGCAGAGGAACAAGCATCTCAATCACAAAACCCCAAAGAATGTATAAAAGCCCACATACTCTCAACCCATTTTGTCAGCCACCCCAGAAACCATGCTGCTGTCACTGAAGTTTCTAGCTACCAAATAAACTGAGATTTTCTTTCCTGCAGCCTGCCCCCATTTTATTTCAATGTCTTTCTCCCAGCTTGGAGCTGGACCTGATTTTCTCTATAACACTACCTTTAATAGGTCAACTGTTCACTATAATACCGTGTTTCTCACATAATAAGGCCGGGCCTTATTTTTTTTTGACCCCCAAAAAGGAGGCGGCGAAGGCACCCGAAATGTCACCAAGGCAGCAAGTGCCTCTCCGCCAGGCGGGATGAGCGGAGGGCCCGGCGGGGAGGCACTCGCTGCCTTGGTGACATTTCGAGTGCCTCCACCACCTCCTCGCCCATCGCACGTGGAGGCGGCGGCGGTGGCAAGCAGTGGCGCTTTGCTGAGGGAAAAAGAAGACAGCGCAGCCACCTTGCTTGCTTTCCCACCTGCCCGCCCCAGATGGCCTCAGGAGTGGCGGCAGTGGCAGCAGGCGCGCACATTCCTGCCGGCGAAGGGAGGAGAGGTGAGGAAAGAGAAGGGAGTGTGGCAGCAGCGGCTGTCACAGTATCGTCTCATAGCGGGGCAAGGCTTGCAAGCTGAGGTGGCCACACCAGAGAGTGTCGCTGCCAACCCCGTTGTGAGGATAAAGGAGTGGGATAGAGATTCAGTCAGATGTCAGCCTCGGCTAGAGAAAAGAGCCAGCCTCTCGGAGCATGCCGGCATCTTTCCCTCTCTCTCTCTCTCTATGTATGAAAGAGCTCGCCTCGCGTTTGGCGAAGCACACGAGTTTCGCAGTCGGAGAGGGAGGTGGCGGCGAAAAGGACGCGGCGGCAATGGCAGGATGCTGCAAGTCAGGACCTTGCATTGAAGCAGCCCGGGAGGCACGTCGCCACCTCCCTCCAGCCCACCTCCAGCGGAGATTTTTAAAATAATTTGCTTTACTTTCAAAGGCAAAGAGAAGGCAGCCACAGGAGTATCTGAAGCCAAGTGTCTCCTCAGGGCTCTGGTTGCAGGGAGGAGCCCTGACTGGCTGCACGTGGCTGCGCCAAACACCACGGCATTGCTCTAATGCCACGGCAGCAAGGGAGAAGGAAAAGCAACGGTGGCAGAAGGTCTCCCGATATGAAGTGCTCCACCAACGCAGGCAGCACCATATCCGGGCATGCAACAAAGTACTTCCTAACGGCAAGCCACCCCCGCCATTCCCCCCATTTCGCATGTTTAATATGGGTCTTAATTTGGGGGAGGGGCTTAATTTGATTTTATGCCAATAAATCATGCTTGGGCTTCCTATTGGTGGAGGCCATATTGTTGGAGAAACACGGTACCCGTCCATAAGAGAAAGCAAGGATATAATTTTTATCCTGTCTCTGAATCCATTTACATTAAAATAAGCTTAAAGTCCAAGACCAATTTAGCAAAAATTCTTACTCAACAGATTGTTCTGAGAGTGTACATTAGCACAAGTAGGAAAGCCCAATTCTGTTCCAACTTTTGATTTTATGCAGGGGGAAAAAAAGGGAAGATGAATGAATGATCTCCTTGCATTGTCATCAATAAATTTTTCAACCATATTGATTCTCAGTCATTCTCCTCAACTGTGGCAACAAGCATGTTTTTCCTAAAAGTTCCTGAGGAGCAAATTATGGAAGCGTCCTTCAAAAAATGGGAGAAAATGAATATAGAAAACTGTCCCCAGATTCTCCTCCCCTCCCTACATCATATCAGTAGGTTATCCAAATGGGAAACAATTTTGCAGAGTATTTTAATGGGGAGCACAGGGAGCCATTAACGAACTGGAATGTTTCTGAAAATTAAGAATCTTAAATGTCTCCAGAAAATTATTTTTGGAGATGTTTTGTCCCATAAATATTACTCTTAAGTCAATAGTAGCTCATATGCATTTTCGTTGGAAACTGAACTGGGCAGCAAAGCCTATGTTTGTTGCTGCAAAATGAACTTTGGAGTTAAGAAACACAAGTCACAAAGGAGGTAAACTGTCAACACTGCTCAATTCTCCATATGTCAGATTAAAAGTGACTAGACCCTACACCATCCCTGTACTGTAAACCTCCTTTCTTTCTTTTAAATCTCCATTTACTGCTTGGCAAAGGGGGGGGGGAAAGTCTGCAACAATTATTCTCCATCAGGGAGAGGGGGACAGAGAGGGAGAAAAAGAAGGAGAAAGAGAGGAAGAAGGGGGAGGAAGAGGAGGGAGGAGGAGGAGAAAGGGAGATGGGGATACTGATGGAGAAGGAAAAGAAAAAGGAGAAAGAGAAGGAGAGGGGAAGGAACGGGGTTGAGTAGACCAAGTTTATATTTACAGATTAACAAGAGTCGGGAGGGACCTGGTAGGTGTCATCTAGTCCAACCCCCAGCCCAAGCAGGAGACTCTACACCATCTCTGACAAATGGCAGTCCAGTCTCTTCTTGAAAACCTCCAGTCATGAAGCTCCCACAACTTCCAAAGGCAACTTCTGTTCCATTGGTTGATTGTTCTCACTGTCAGAAAATTTATCCTTATTTCTAGGTTGAATCTCTCCTGGATCAGTTTCCATTAATTATTCCTTGTCTGGCCTACAGGTGCTTTAGAAAATAGCTTGTCCTTCTCCTCTCTGTGGCAGCCCCTCAAATATTGGAAGACTGCTATCCTGTCTCTCCTGGTCCTTCTCTTTACTAGACTAGCCATGCCCAGTTCCTGTAACCGTTCTTCATATGTTTTAGTTTCCAGTCCCCTAATCATCCCGGTTGCTCTTCTCTGCACTTTTTCTAGAGCCTCAACATCTTTTTAAAAGTGTGATGACCAAAACTGGATGCAGTACTCTAGGTGTGGTCAGCACAGGAGCCCAAAAAGGTTAGCCACCTCTGTTCTAGGCCAGACTTAGAAATAATAAAGAGAGGCATGAGGGCTTTGGTCTGTCCTAATGCAAACATGGGGTGGATGGGATATTAACCTCTTCTTGGAGGTTCTTACCTGCAACTATATCCAGGATTCCAGCTGCAGGAAAGAATGACCAATGAACATCATCTAAAGCAAGGATTTCCAGTCTTGGAAACATTAATCAATGTGGACTTCAGCTCCCAGAATTCCCTAGCCTCCATGGCTGGCTGGTGAATTCTGGGACTTGAGGTCCACATATGTCCCTGATCTAAATGACAACACAGAAGGCAGGATGGGACAATGGTCCTACTAGTGATATTTCCGTAAAATACCTCCCCTGCATTTGCATTAACTGGCAGACTGCCTTTTTGTACCAAACATGGATTTTTCAAATCCACGAGGTTCCACCTGACTGGCCTTGGTGAGGAGAGAGATATGGATGCATTGGAGGATTGCAGGTGGCAATGGACTCTACCTTAAGAAGACAGGTAGTTGCAGAGTCACAGGGTTCATTCCGGAGGCAGCTAGGAAACAATATTCTTTGCAATTGTCTATTATTCCCCAGTTTTCAGGCTGGATTATTCTACCTTGTGGGTGCAGCCTCCAACTCATCCTCTGAGGTTGAATGCAGTAGAATTTTTGAACTGCTGCAATGCAGTGTTAAGTTTTCATAAAGTGAAGGACATGTGGGCACTGCAGAGTGGGTCCAGTTTTCTAAGAAAAGATTAGCTGTTTTTTCTGCATTATTCCTCCTCCTCCTCCTCCTCCTCTTCTTCTTTCTCTCTCTCTCTCTCTCCTCCTCCTCCTCTTCTTCTCTCTCTCTCTCCTCCTCCTCCTCCTCTTCTTCTTCTTTCTCTCTCTGTCTCTCTTCCTCCTCCTCCTCTCTGCAAATTGCACTCTCTTCTTCTTCTTCTTCTTCTTCTTCTTCTTCTTCTTCTTCTTCTTCTTCTTCTTCTTCTTCTTCTTCTTCTTCTTCTTCTTCTTCTTCTTCTTCTTCTTCTTCTTCTTCTTCTTCTTCTTCTTCTTCTTCTTCTTCTTCTTCTTCTTCTTCTTCTTCTTCTTCCTTCTCTGCAATTTTGCTACAATTTCTTTATTCTGGCACAGAGAGCCCAGCACTAAAGAAATGAGATCAGAGCCTCTGGGTGTCAGGAATCCCCTTGAAACCTTTAGATGTATTAACCCCCCCAAAACTTTTTGAAACTGCATCAGCCTGACAAACTACAGGGGAAGTTTCAAAATCCTGGGCTGGATCACTGAATTAGTAGCGATCAGACAGGAATGGGGGTGTTTTAACATCCTGTTCTATTGCTCAGGTGCAAAGAAACATTTTCTATATTTTAGAAATAAGTAACAGACACCCTTACAGAACCTAGGTGGGATTTGTAAGGATACAAAGAACGGTTGCATAACTGGGTATGTCTAGTTCAGCAAAAAGAAGGACTAGGGGTGACATGATAGCAGTCTTCCTATATTTGAGGGTGTGAAAAAGTGTGAAAAAACAATCACAATTCGCTTTTGTCAATGCTGTCTTAACTTCAAAAGTTCAGAAATGGAATACGGCATCCAATTTTGGTCACCACAATATAAAAAGGATGTTGAGGCTGTGGAAAGAGTGGAGACAAGAGCTACAAAGATGATTAGAGGACTGGAGGCTAAAATATATGAAAACCGGTTGCAGGAATTGGCTATGTCGAGTTTAAGGAAAAGAAGGACTAGGGGTGATATGCTAACAGTGTTCCAATGTTTGAGGGGTGCCGCAAGAAAGAGGGGGTAAACCAATGGTGGGATTCAAATGTTTTTACCCCCAGTTCTGTGGGGGTGGCTTGGTGGGCATGCTTTGCACACGGATGCACGCTTCGTGCATGCATGCGCCAAATGTGTGCTTCGTGTGCATGCAGAGGGTTTGCTACTGACCTTCTCCTGCAACCCTGCACTCTCCCTGTGTGTTAAACAGCTGACACACGGTTGTGCTGCACGAAGCAGCTGAGTTTCAAAACCAGGAAATAAAGGTCCCAATAGAGCCTAGGCAGTGGAGTGGGCCCAGCAGCTGATCGTCGGAGCAAACTGGTTTGCTCACAGATGATCCTCAGAGCTACTGGTTTGGCCTAACCAGGCCTTACCAGTAGAATACCACGCCTGGGCTAAACCTATTTTCCAAAGCACCTGAAGGCAGGACAAGAAGCAATGGGTGGAAACTAATCAAGGAGAGAAGCAACCTAGAACGAAGGAGAAATTTCCTGACATTTGGAACAATTAATCAGTGGAACAGCTTGCCTCCAGAAGTTGTGAGTCATCCAATACTGGAAGTTTTAACGAAGAGATTGGTATAGGGCAGGGGTCTTCAAACTTGGCAAGTTTAAGACTATTGAACTTCAACTGCCAGAATTCCTCCTCCATTCATGTTAGCTCAGGAATTCTGGGAATTGAAGTCCACAAGTCTTAAACTTGCCAAGTTGGAAGACCCTTGGTATAGGGTTTCCTGCTTGAGCAGGGGGTTGGACTAGAAGACCTCCAAGGTCCCTTCCAACTCTGTTATTCTGTTTTGTTGTGTAGCTTCCTGGTATCATAATTGAGAAAACAGAGCTTATTATGTCTGGCTAGTCCAAGACAATGATACAGGCACTGCATAGGCTTCCTAAACCCCTCCCTGAAACTCCCAAAGCCTCCCAAAAACCATGCCATTGAAAATGGGTGGCAAAACACTCGTTTTCAGCAAGAGGGTATTTTTTTTCCCCCTCATTTGTGAAAAATGAAAGGGCTTAGAATAATTTTTAAAAAGCAAAAGGGTGGTTTTTCTGGAATGGAAATTTTACTTGTTTCTAGTCTTGAAACATTTCTTGCATTCACTGCCTTCTGATGAACAAACAGCAGAGGTACTCCAGATAAGACTGTCATCTCTTCCTTGCAAATTGAAATTTTATTACCAAATTCAGCTTCCCTCCCTTATGTATTCAACTGTGGAAGAGGAGTACAAACAAATGATTCTTGTGTCCTGTGCAGTTTTTGGAATCCATCAGAGTAGCCTTCCATGTGACATCTAAGGCTCATCCCAAGTGAAAAGAGGAGGGGAGATGAAAAGAGAGAGAAGGGAAGAGAAGAGAAGAGAAGGGAAGGGAAGAGAAGGGATGGGAAGAGAGAGGAGAGGAGAGGAGAGGAGAAGAAAAGAGAAGAGAAGAAAAGAGAAGAGAAGAAAAGAAAAGAAGAGAAGGGGTGGGATGGGATGGGATGGGATGGGAAGGGAAGAGAGGAGAAGGGAAGAGAGGAGAATAAAAGGGAAGGGAAGGGGTGGGTGGGGTGGGAAGAGAAGAGAAGAGAAGAGGAGGAGAGGAGAGGAGAAGAGAGGAGAAGAGAAGAGAAGAGAAGAGAAGAGAAGAGAAGAGAAGAGAAGAGAAGAGAAGAGAAGAGAAGAGAAGAGAAGAGAAGAAAAACATTATAGGAAACTTAGTTCCCCCGATGGAAGCAACGTCTCTGATGGGCTCCATATCAATGGATGCTTTAATATGCCCTTTGGATCTTCAATCATATAGAATAACAGAGTTGGAAGAGACCTTGGAGGTCTTCTAGTCCAACTCCCTGCTCAACCAGGAGACCCTATATGGCTGTCCACCCTCTTCCTGAAAGCCTCCAATGATAAAGCACCCACAATTTCTGGAGGCAAGCCGTTCCACTGACCATTTTCACTGATAGGAGATTTCTCAGTTCTAGATTGGATCTCTTTTTGATAAGCTTCTATCCATTACTCCATTACTTCTTGTCCTGCAATCTGGTGCTAGTTTGAAGAATAAGCCGGCCCATTCTCTTCTGTGTGACAACCCCACAAATCACAGAAGTCTGCTATCCTATAACCCCAGTCCTTCTCTTTATGAGACTGGACATACCCTAAGTCCTTCAATTGTTCATCATGGTTTAACATCCAGTCACCTCAGCATTTTTGTTGCTCTTGTCTGCACTCTTTCTAGAGCATTGACACTATTTTTGTATTTGTGGTGACCAAAACTGAATTCAGTATTCCAATTCCAGGACACATAAAGTTTACATCCACACAGAACAGCCCTCTGTCTGGAATGCTTTAATCTGGATTTCTGCATTAAAGAGGGATGTTGGTATGGTGGCCTCTGTGGATCCTTCCATCCCCATGTTCCATCTACGAAACATTTTGTAAGAGGCATAATTATCAATGTTAACCATTAGGTTAAAAAATCAGCACCAAATGTTTCTCGGGATTAACTTTGGCGGCCTTGTTTGGCCACTTAATAAATCATGCAAACGCACAGTCTATTTGGTTAGTTTACAGTTCAACATTTTGGGTGAACCTATCAAAAGTGATGCATGCTGTGTTCAAGCACATTGTGTATTCGCACAGCCTCTGCTGAAAGATCCACTGAACAATGCAGTAGAGCGTTGGCCACTAGCCATTTGCAGAAACCCACCTGATTCATATTATAATTCTTGATTTTACTATTGATTTAGTGCAGTGAAGTTTCAGTAGGTGGCAGCACCTGTCTGAGACTGGAAGCTAAGCAGGATCAGATGGGTCAGGTAATGGATGGGAGACCACCAGAAAGCCAAGGTTAGGTGTTTGGTGGTTTTCAGAACTAGCTCCTCTTTCTGCTGCTCTCACTTTATCTTGACATTAAAAAAGTGTAAGAGTAAGAAGCATGTTTGGTCAATCAAAATTTAACAAGAAAACCCATGGTTCTGGTAGGATGTGTTTATGATTAGCATTTAATGTGTGGAAAATGATGCATGGAAAGAAGCCCAAAAGTTTGAACAAGTCAAACATGTGGCTCATACACAGTTTGGGACAGTCCTAATTCATCCATTCGATTTGAGGAACGAGATTATTTCTGGAGTCCAAACACAAGGAGAAATTCAAAGGAGAATTCCAAATATCCCCAGTTTAAAGTAACAGAATAAGAATTCCTGGATGAACCCCTTAGGAATGTAGGAGGAAAAGGTATAATTCACTTCACATCTTTCCCCCTTTCCTGGGAAACTCCAAAACATTCTAATTTGGAGCAACATGAGCCACAATGGGGCAATGCAATATTGTAGGCTAACTCTGCCCCTGCCAGGAGTTCAATCCTGACTGGCTCAGGGTTGACTCAGCTTTCCATCCTTCCAAGGTCAGTAAAATGAGGACCCAGATTGTTGGGGGTAATATGTGCGATGACCCGGGGTGTGGCATGAAAGCAACAGACAACAAGTCTAACTCCTCTTTATTGCTCCAAGTTTGCCCCCAAATGTCCACCAGATTTACTACAAGTCCTGCAGCAAAGCTCTCACATGCACCTTCAGCAATCTTTGGCTGTGATTAGTTCAGTAAGCCAGGTTAGCCAAACAGTAACCAGGGGCAACAGTCCAGTAAGCCAGGTTTAGCCAAACAATAACCAGGGGCAACAGTCCAGTAAGCCAGGTTTAGCCAAACAGTAATCAGAAGCAAGAAGTCCAGTAAGCCAGGTTTAGCCAAACAGTAACCAGGGGCAGCAGTCCAGTAAACCAGGTTTAGCCAAACAGTAATCAGCGGCAGCAGTCCAGTAAGCCAGGTTTAACCAAACAGTAACCAGGGGCAGCAGTCCAGTAAGCCAGGTTTAGCCAAACAGTAACCAGGGGCAGCAGCCCAGTAAGCCAGGTTTAGCCAAACAGTAACCAGGGGCAGCAGTCCAGTAAGCCAGATTTAGCCAAACAGTAACCAGGGGCAGCAGTCCAGTAAGCTAGGTTAGCCAAACAATAACCAGGGACAGCAGTCCAGTAAGCCAGGTTTAACCAAACAGTAACCAGGGGCAGCAGTCCAATAAGCTAGGTTTAGCCAAACAGTAACCAGGGGCAGCAGTCCAGTAAGCCAGGTTTAGCCAAACAGTAACCAGGGGCAGCAGTCCAGTAAGCCAGGTTAGCCAAACAGTAACCAGGGGCAGCAGTCCAGTAAGCCAGGTTTAGCCAAACAGTAATCAGAAGCAAGAAGTCCAGTGAGACAGACAAACCAGGCAAGCCCCACAAGAAAGGGCACAGTAATCTCCAGGTGTCGGCAAGTGCATGCAAGTCTCCACAGATTCAACACTTCTTCCGGACAAATAACCCTCCCACCAGCACCTCCTTACATCTCCGTCTCCAGGTGTGCCTTGTGAAGGGGGGCGTGGCACTCTCCTCCCTGGTAGCCGGCTCAGTCTGTGTTGTTCTCGCCTTCTCTCTTCTCTCCGTGCTCTCGGATCAGGAGAGGGTGGTCCTTGCTCTTCGCCTGAGCTCTGTCTCTCCTGCTCTTCCCTGTCTGCAAGCCTTTCTAATCCTGAAAAGCCTTGCCTGGACTGACTCTGCCCTTTCCCGGTTTCCTTCAAGGCCAATGGAACTGCCCTCTCTATTCTTCCCCCACAGATTCACACTCCTACGGGGGCATGACAATATGCTGACTCTGTAAACCACTCAGAAGTGGTTTGTAAAGCACTAGGAAGAAGTACCTAAGTCTAGCATGATCAGCTTCTTGTTCTACACTTCAGACCATATCTGGACTTTTTCTTCCAAGCATCATAAAACCATCGGGATGGAAGGGACCTTTGAGAGACCTTGGAAGTCTTCCAGTCCAACCCCCTGGCCAAGGCAGGAATCTTTATATCATCCTGGATAAATGTTTGTCTAATCTTTTCTTGAAAACCGCCAGCAACGTAGCACTCACAACTCCAGGAGGCAACTCTTCAGACATCGTGGGTGCTCCATCACTGGAGGTTTTTAAGAAGAGACTAGATGGTCACTTGTCTGAAATGGTATATGTTCTATTCTATGCTAGGCTATTTTCTACTCTACTCTATTCTATTCTCTATTCTACTCTCTTCTATTCTATGCTATGCTATTGTACTTTCTACTCTATTCTATTCTGTTCTGTGCTATTCTATTTTCTACTCTATTCTATTTTATTCCTTATTCTGTTCTGTTCTATGTTATTCTATGCTATGCTATGCTATTCTATTTTCTACTCTATTCTATTTTATTCTCTGTTCTATTCTATTCTGTTCTGTTCTGTTCTGTTCTGTTCTGTTCTGTTCTGTTCTATGCTATGCTATGCTATTTTGTATTCTATTCTGTGCTTTGCTATGTTATGCTATGCTATTTTCTACTCTACTCTACTCTACTCTACTCTACTCTACTCTACTCTATTCTATTCTGTACTAGGCTATTCTATTTTCTACTCTATTCTATTCTGCGCTATTCTATGTTCTACTCTATTTTACTCTATTCTGTTCTACTCTACTCTATTCTATTCTATTCTATTCTATTCTCTATTCTCTTCTACTCTATGTTATGCTATGCTATTCTATGCTATTCTATTTTCTACTCTATTCTATTCTTTTTTTCTATTCAGTAAACTTTATTTACAAGAATTAAAAACATACAAATTTAAAAATACAAAACCTATAGTATGTAAATAACACATTCCGATTCTATTCTATTCTATTCTATTTTATGCTATGCTATTCTATTTTCTATTATATTATATTCTGTTCTGTTCTGTGCTGTGCTGTGCTGTGCTGTGCTATGCTATGCTATGCTATTTTCTATTCTGTGCTATACTATGCTATTCTATGCTATCCTATTTTCTATTCTATTCTGTGCTAGTCTGTTCTATTCTATTCTATTCTATTCTATTCTATTCTATTCTATTCTATTCTATTCTATTTTCTACTCTACTCTATTCTACCCTATTCTATTCTACCCTCTTCTCTATTCTGTTCTATTGTACTCTATTGTGTGCTATTGTGTGCTATTCTGTTCTGTTCTATTCTATTCTATGCTATGCTATGCTATTCTTATTCTACACTATGCTGTGCTATGCTATTCTTATTCTACACTATGCTATGCTATGCTATTCTTATGCTATGCTATGCTATGCTATGCTATGCTATGCTATGCTATGCTATGCTATGCTATGCTATTCTTTTCAAGAAATGACTTCATTTCTTCCTCTTCTCTAATCTTCTTCCTGGCCAATGTTTTCCCCCCCCCCCCTTTTCACTTGTCTTATGAAAGAAAACCTTGTCCCAATTCCATCACGAAATGCAGTGCCTTGTCCTCCATCTCCCTCCCCCCCAGCAGGAAGGTCATCGGGGAAGCTGGTGGCTCCCTTCCCTTTGGCCAACCTTCTGCCTTCCTTTTGAGATGTAGATTGTTCTTGGACAGAGAAGCAAGAAGGCAGATTGCTGATTCAGCTGGATTTTTCTGCAGCCTCCAATCTCACTGACAGTGCAGCATTGACGACAGGCAGAGGAGGTTTGGAGAGAGTATCAAGGGGGATTGCACTTGGCCAACTCCCAACAAATAGCATCCCTGCCCAACTCCTCCAACCCAACAGTGATCCCTCTGCTCAGAGCCGTCCTCTCTTTCAAGGGGTGAAACCTTAGCCTTAACTGAGTTAAGACCGCTGAGCAAGTTTCTCCCATTTCAGGTGCTTGGCTTAATATTCTAGTCACTGCAGTATTTCTCCCAGATTACTATAGATATATGTGTGTGTGTGTGTGTGTTCACAAATATGAGGGGGGGAAGGAGAAGAAAGAAAAACCAAAGATCAACCTTGTGCAGAAACTATAAGAGCCAGCAAAGCTCGAATGGAGTAAAGAAATATATTCATGGTGTTACGATTATACTAAATTTTAGAATAGAATAGAGCTGGAAGGGACCTTGGAGGTCTTCTAGTCCAACCCCTGCTCCAGCAGGAGACCCTGTACCATTTCAGACAAGGGATTGTCCAGTCTCTCCTTAAAAAGTGATGAAGCATCCACAGTGTCTGAAGGTAAACTGTTCCAATGGTTATTGTCTTCTCTGTTTGGAAATTTCTCCTTAATTCCAGGTTGCTTCTCTCCTTAATTAGTTTCCATCCATTGTTTCTTGTCCTGCCTTCAGGGGCTTTGGAGAATAGCTTGCCTCTCTCTTCTTTGTGACAGTCCCTCAAATATTGGAATACTGCTATCATGTCACTCCTGATTCTTCTTTTCTCTAGCCTAGCTGAACCCCAATTCTGCAACAAACGTGGAAGGAACCTAGGAGGTCTTCTAGTCCAAGAAGAGATTGGACAGCCACTTGTCTGAAATGGTATAGGGCCGTGATGGCAAACCTATGGCACACATGCCACAAGGGGCACACAGAGCCATTTGTGCTGGCACATGAGCCGCAGGTAAATTTACCTCACTGCGCATGCATGCGCCTCACAGCTGACTTTTTGGCTGGTTTGAGGCCTTTTTCGGCCTCCCAGAGGCTTGGAAAAAGCCTCTGCAAGGCTTTTCAGGATGAATTATAGGCCCGTTTCATCACTTCCTGTAATACCGGAAGTGACAAAACAGGCCTATAATTCTTCCTGAAAAGACTTGCAGAGGCTTTTCCCAAGTCTCTGGGAGGCCGAAAAAGGCCTCAAACCAGCCGAAAAAATCAGCTGTGAGGCGCAGTGCAGGTAAGGGGGTGTGGGGTGGTGGTGGGAATTGTGCACGCATGCACAGGGGGTGTGGGGAGGGGGAGCTGCATTGCATTCTGGGTACTGGTATGCAAGGGCATGCATGCTGGCATGCGTGCAATTTTTCGCGCAGGAGCCCGAAAAGGTTAGCCACCACTGGTATAGGGTTTTCTGCTTGAGCAGAGTGTTGAACTAGAAGACCTCTAAGGTCCCTCTCCACTGTGTTATTCTGGAGTACAGGTAGTCCTCAACTTACAACAGTTCATTTAGTGACCGTTCCAAGTTACAACGGCAGTGAAAAATATGACTTATGACCGTTATGATGTGCTCTATGGAGTGGAGAATTGGTCTCTGCATGGCAGAAAGCCACTTGAAAAGACTAGAAGCATTTGAAATGTGGATTTACGGGCAGCTGTTCCCGTGTTTCTCATATAATAAGGCCGAGTCTTATTTTTTTTTGAGCCCCGAAAAAATGGCTAGGCCATCTTTTTGGGGGTAACTTAATTCCCCCCCCCATTGCATCTTTGGGTGGGCGGGCAGCGATGGCTTGGATGTTGACCTTGATGTTGGTGGGCACTTCATATCAGGGTCAACGCAGGCAGCACCATATCCGGGTGTGCAACAAAAGTACTTCCTAACGGCAAGCCCCCCCACCATTCCCCCCTCATTTCGCATGTTTTAATATAGGCCTTAATTTGGAGGGAGGGGTTTAATTTCATTTCATGCCTATAAAACATGCTGGGACTTCCTTTTGGGGGAGGCCGTATTGTTGGAGAAACAGGGTATGTATAAGTTGAATTATCATCCAATTCCTAATACCATCTTTGGAGCCAAGTGGTTAAGATGGTAGCTGCTTATCAGCCTTAGGATAAAGAGAAGTAGTCCTGTAGGGAAGACAGCAGGTGTTCTGACTCAGCTCCCCTAACATAACAAATCTTCTGTAGTTAAATCAATGATTCCTTTATTAGGAGCACCAGCAGCCCCGGCAAAAGGTTTCTCTCTCACTGCAGGCTAACAGGTCTGGCAGGAAGATGAATAGTTGTCTGCCACATCTATTCATCTCCGCCCCTTGCCTTTTATCCCCAGTGTGAGGTGGGGCCTCATTAGCAGCAGTGGCTCTTTCATCCCAAGGACTGGCCCATAGATTTCCACTGCTCTCATCTCCTCTGCCTTCTGAGCATCTGCATGTCAGGCACTGGACCCAGCTGTTCCTCCTCTTCCTCATCAGCCACCTCCAGACCTGGGGGCTGTTGACTCTCCATCTGAGGTCTGACAGATGGCCCAGGCTTTGCCTGTCTCTCTCTGACAGCTCCATTCCTTCTTCCCCCTCACAGCTCTCAAGTTGCCTTGATGCTGACTTTGACTCCCATGCCTCCTCCACCTCTGATCTGGCTGTTGGAAGGGCTGTTGGCCGACAGGCCACAACAGCAGGGCTCTGATTCACATACTGTGCTAATTTAACAATATCAGCTCCATTTGTATAATATGATATGCCAAGACCAAATAAGGTGCATTCTGGTTAGAGTATCGTGGGAACTCAGGCAGTTTCTAATTCATAACTATTTTGGGCTGGAGGACATCGAGGAACCATTCCAGTCCAAGTTCATACCAGAATTTCAAATGGAGCAGATCTTGATTGTTCTGATGGATGACCTTCACCCACAGACTGGTAGGAAGAGAAGTGGGAGTTTGATTTATTCTTGATTTATCAGCAGCTTTTGATACCCTTATCCAGCTGTTCTTCCTGAACCAACTTTATTTTTGAAAGTTGAGTGTGGCAGGAGGCATTGGGTTACTGTGGCTCCACTCTACTTACAGGGCAGGTTTTCAAAGATAACTTCGGGAGATTATATCTCATCCTCTCTGCCAATTGTGCTTGATGCCTACTAGTTAACTGAACCACCTTCTAGATGGGGGCAATTATGAAGCCCCAAATAGTTATGAATTAGAAACTGTCTTTTGGGGAGGGGGGACAAAAATACACAGATGGCGAGAAAAGATAACAGGGAAACATGTAGATTTTAAACCTGAACTGTTCTTATTAGGGATGGTATCACAAAAAAAATTGACAAGAAGAGGATGCATTTAGTATTACATGTCTTAACAGCAGCAAGGAGAGATGAAGAAACACCGTAAGACAATTAAGAAGATACTAGACTGTGCAGAAACGGAAAGATTTACATAGAAAATCAAACAGAAAGAAGGCACAGAATATTATCAAACCTGGAACTTATTTTACCAATGATTGGAGAAAAGGGGTGGAGAGTAAAAATGGAATCTGTATTGTTAAGCAAATTAAATACTCAGACAACACGATGTTTATTAAGCACTAAAAAATGTAATTAATAACAATTTAATAACAATTTGGTTTTTTTTTTTTTAAAGAAACTGTCTTAGTTCCCACAATACTCTAACCAGAGTGTGCCTTGCTTGGTCTCGGCGTATCACATTGTACAAACGGAGCCGATATTGCTAAATTATGGCTTAGCACAGTATGTGAACCAGAGCCCTGCTCTCTTCCCTACAGGACTACTTATCTTTATCCTCTGCGGCAGGAATGTTTTACATATTGCACCAAGATGCTCTGATGCTATTTCACATTGACAGGGAAGTCAGCCACCTCCAAAGTGGACTAATAGTATGGAAACTACCCACGAAGTGGAAAACTGGATTTGGATAGTTTCTGCTTCCCTGCACCCAAAGCAATAGAAGGTTCCATGGAACAGGGTTAAGTAGACCAAGTTTATATTTACAGATTAACAGAGTTGGAAGGGAACTTGTAGGTCATCTAGTCCAATCCCCCACCCAAGCAGGAGACCCTACACCATCTCTGACAAATGGCAGTCCAGTCTCTTCTTGAAAGCTTCCAGTCATGAAGCTCCCACAACTTCCAAAGGTAACTTCTGTTCCATGGGTTGATTGTTCTCACTGTCAGAAAATGTCTCCTTATTTCCAGGTTCTCCAGAATCTCTCCTTGTTCAGTTTTCCATCCATTATTCCTTGTCTGGCCTTCATGTGCTTTGGAAAATAGCTTGACCCCTTCCTCTCTGTGGCAGCCCCTCAAATATTGGAAGACTACTATCCTGTCTCCCCTGGTCCTTCTCTTCACTAAACTAGCCATGCCCAATTTCAGCAACCGTTCTTCATATGTTTCAGCCTCCAGTCCCCTAATCACCCTGGTTGCTCTTCTCTGCACTTTTTCTAGAGCCTCAGCATCTTTTTTATAATGTGGTGACCAAAACTGGATGCAATATTCTAGGTGTGGACTTTATAGAGTGTGGACTTTATAGAGTGGTATTAATAAAAACACTTGATCTTGATGGTATCTCTCTGTTAATCCCTCAGTTTTCACCAGCCTGTGCCAATATGATATGTCCAATAAAACTAATCTTTGACGAACCTACCTGCCTCGGAGCTCTGTTTGCTATGAGTGTATCACATTCCGGACATAAATTATTTCAACTTCTACCCTCAAAACATTGCTATAGGACACTGCACACCAGAACAACTAGACATAAGGACAGTTTTTTCCTGAATGCCATCACTCCGCTAAACAACTACCTCACACAACACTGTCAAATGACTTAGTAAGACTGTATTACTATTCTTCTCATCCTTCCTATTACCTATCTCTTCCCACTTATGACTATAACCATGTTGCTTGTATCTTTACAATTTATATAGTTTTATTTGTTTTTCTAGTATGTTTTGATTGTGTATTAGTAACCTATGTATGATTTGATTGCTTAGAGTAACCTACAACTATCACTAAGTATTGTATCTTATGATTCTTGATGAATATATTTTATTTTTTCTTTATGTACACTGGAAGCTTACGCACCAAAGACAAATTCCTTGTGTCTCCAATCACACTTGCTGGAACATATCCCATCCTGTGCCAGAAAAATGAATCCAGCAGACTTCCTGAGAGAATTAATCATTCATGGATAATGCCGGCCATTAGCTGACCCAGAAGAGAACTTCTTCCATCGTGTCTGAAAGAATCCAACTGATCTGTGGGTGAAGAAATGAGTTCCAGGCCTGAGCTTCAGCTGTCAAAAATAATCACATTCCCCCTATTTCTCTATATCTTTGGTAAGAGAATCTGGCATCTGGCCCATTTTTCAGATTGGACAACCATCTGTCTGAAATGGTGTAGGCTTTCCTGTCTGAGTAGGAGGCTAGACAAGACGACTTCCAAGGTCCCTTTCAATTGTGTTATTATTCTGTTATTATTCTGTTATTTCTTTCCTAGTCTTCCCTTTTTAAACTTCGTTAGCTTCAATCCCGAAGACAGAAGGCAAGCCAGATGGGATATGCATCTCTCCTCTAACATCTGGCACTGCACCACTGGGCAATCCCAGCATTTGCAGCTGAAGTAGCTACTTCTCTGCTTGAAGCTGCATCTGACTGTCCTTTCACTGTCCAGAGGTGATGTGCAGAACAGATACAAGAAATAAATTGCAAGGAACCTGTATCAAAGATGATCAATGTTTTCATTTTCCTTCTAGTTTTGGACTCCCAACACTATAGATTCTGTCCTCTGCATTAATTGGATGCTATGACTCAGATTGATACGCTTGAGGGCTTAAGTGGCCTTCTGCAATTCTAGAATATATTCTAGAATATAGTCATGTGTTTTGCTTCCAAAATTCTATCTAGACAGTGTAAAGAATAAAGGAGGGGGACGGGTGGAAATAGAAGCTAATCTCATAGAAGCTCAAGTTAATATTTTGCTAGCAGATACAGTCAGCGTACACTAAGATTCATTTTTATTCCTGAATGATTTGGCCCTCACTGACTGATTTTTTTCTTTATTTATATAATGAAAGTAAGGCTATATAATCTCATATACATTTGACTAGATGTAATTAAGCCTGCAAATTATTTTGTCTTTGGGTAGGAAACTCTCTCTCTCTCCTTTATC
Source organism: Hydrophis major (assembly GCA_033807585.1). Classification (NCBI taxonomy): domain Eukaryota; kingdom Metazoa; phylum Chordata; class Lepidosauria; order Squamata; family Elapidae; genus Hydrophis; species Hydrophis major. Next base: position 254,173,555 of record CM066330.1, read on the forward strand.
TATCTCTTTATTTTTCTATCATCTCTCTCTGTCATCTCTCTCTTTCTATCATCTGTCCTTTTCTAGCATCTCTGTCATTGATCCCATCTCTCTCACTCATTCTCATAGACTCTTTTATCTCTATCATCTCTCTGTGTATCTATCACCTCTAAGTTCTCTGTCTTTCTATAATCATTCTCTCTGTGTCATCTATCTCTCTCTATTCTACAATCTCTAGGTCTCATCTCTCTTTCTCTGACATACACACATTATCTATAATCTCTTATTTCTCTCTGTATCTCTATCATCTTTCTTTAGCCTCTATTGCTTGTGGGGTATTGTAGAACAACAGTTGTATATTATACTTTAGCGTAAGAAGAATTATGCAGCTGATCTATCATCCATGTATCTATCTATCTATCTATCTATCTATCTATCTATCTATCTATCTATCTCTATCAGTGGTGGGATTCAATTTTTTTTACTACTGGTTCTGTGGGTGTGGCTTGGTGGGCGTGGCAGGGGAAGGATACTGTAAAATCTCCACTCAGAGGTAGTATTTGCTGATTCTATGAACTACTCAAAATTCCCGCTATCAGTTCTCCAGAACTGGTCAGAACCTGCTGAATACCATCTCTGATCTCTATCTATCTATCTATCTATCTATCTATCTATCTATCTATCTATCTATCTATCTATCTATCTATCATCTATCATCTATCTATATCTGTCTGTCTATATATCTATCTACATCTACATCTATCTATCTATCTATCTATCTATCTATCTATCTATCTATCTATCTATCTATATATCTCTATCTATCTATCTATCTATCTATCTATCTATCTATCTATCTATCTCTATCATCTCTTTCTCTGTGTATCATCTATCATCTACCTACCTGCTTAACTACCTACTTTCTATCTATCTATCTATCTATCTATCTATCTATCTATCTATCTCTATCTATCTATCTATCTATCTATCTATCTATCTATCTATCTATCTATCTATCTATCTATCTATCTATCATCTATCATCTATCTATATCTGTCTGTCTATATATCTATCTACATCTACATCTATCTATCTATCTATCTATCTATCTATCTATCTATCTCTATCTATCTATCTCTATCTATCTATCTATCTATCTATCTATCTCTATCATCTCTTTCTCTGTGTATCATCTATCATCTACCTACCTGCTTAACTACCTTCTATCTATCTATCTATCTATCTATCTATCTATCTATCTATCTATCATCTATCATCTATCTATATCTGTCTGTCTATATATCTATCTACATCTACATCTATCTATCTATCTATCTATCTATCTATCTATCTATCTATCTATCTATCTATCTATCATCTATCATCTATCTATATCTGTCTGTCTATATATCTATCTACATCTACATCTATCTATCTATCTATCTATCTATCTATCTATCTATCTATCTATCTATCTATCTATCTATCTATCTATCATCTATCTATATCTGTCTGTCTATATATCTATCTACATCTACATCTATCTATCTATCTATCTATCTATCTATCTATCTATCTATCTATCTATCTATCATCTATCTATATCTGTCTGTCTATATATCTATCTACATCTACATCTATCTATCTATCTATCTATCTATCTATCTATCTATCTATCTATCTATCTATCTATCTATCTATCTATCTCTATCTATCATCTATCTATCTATCTATCTATCTATCTATCTATCTATCTATCTATCTATCTATCTATCTATCTATCTATCTATCTATCTCTATCATCTCTTTCTCTGTGTATCATCTATCATCTACCTACCTGCTTAACTACCTACTTTCTATCTATCTATCTATCTATCTATCTATCTATCTATCTATCTATCTATCTATCTATCTATCTATCCATCCATCCATCCATCCATCTATCATCATCTATTATTTTCTATCTAAATCCATGCTATGTTTTTTTTCTTTCTGTGGGTTGAAAAATCCCACACAAAATCCTGTTAACTGAAACTGGAAAGTAACATTCAGGCCTCATTGGTGGGATGAAGGATTATCAGCTGATTTGTAACCAGATAAGCTCTCTCCCCTGACCATTTCGGTAAGTCCCAGCTGTCCCGATGGCCTGATCTCACCCAGGGCCCTGTCAGATGGGACGTCATGCGCATTTCATGAGGTTCAGTTTATGGCAATGCAGGGCCAACTTGTATTTCTGTCCTGCAGCAAGAGTGCAGCAAAGTGCTACCTCGCTGAACGACGGGGCAGCTGGCCTTAACTGTTCCAGCTGTCCAGACACTCCTTTCACATTGCTTATTGGGAAAGCTGGTTTCCATGTTGAAAGGCATTTACTGCACTGGGAGATAAAATGAAGGTAAAAATAGGAGCTGGGGACTGATCCTAAGGAAGAATGTGGCCTGCGCGGAGAGGGAAAAATTCATTTTCCAGGTTTTGTTTTCACCTTTCCATTGGCAGAGATTATTTCAGCCAAAAAAAGAGAACTAATAAATGGTCCGGTCCTAAACAATTTATCATTTCTCTGTGAATAACCAGAACGGTTCTTGGTGAATTATGAGGATTATTATGTTGATTCATTTCATTCTTTTCAGAAGAATAGAATAATAGTGTTGGAAGGGACCTTGGAGGTCTTCTAGTCCAATCACCTGCTCAAGCAGGAAACCCTATACCCATGTTGGCGAACCTATGGCACATGTGCCAGAAGTGGCACGCTGAGCCTCTCCTGCTGGCATGCAAGAGCTCACCCGGAAGAGCCCCACCGTGCATGCGCCACTGCCCGACAGCTGATTGTTGGAGATTTGGTGCGCATGCATGTGGGGTGTGGGGGTGCGTGGCAAATATGTAGTGCCTTACAATCATGTGTGCATGCGCAGATGGACGGAGCACAGTGCTGATCATGCACGCATGTGCAGAGACGTATGATGCACAGTGGCAGGATCGTGTGCACATGCGCAGAGACGCATGGCGAGTGGCCGGGGGATTGCATGCACATGCGCAGGAGCATGGTGTGTGGCGGGGGGGTTGCATGGGCATGCGTAGAGGGTGTGGGGGCCCTCCAGCACGCATTGCCTTCTGGATGCTGGCACACAAGCAGGAGGGCACGAGTGTGTGTGCAATTTTCAGCACGGGAGCCAAAAAAGGTTAGCCATCACTGCCCTATACCATTCCAGACAAATCGTCCAATTTCTTCTCGAAAGCTTCCAGTGATGGAGCATCCACAGCTTCTAGAGGTGAGTCATTCCACTGGTTAATTGTTCTCACTGTTAAGAAATTTCTGCTTATTTCTAGGGTTGGTTCTCTCCTTGATTAATTTCCATCCATTGCTTCGTTATTCTGCCTTTAGGTGCTTTGGGGAATAGGTTGACCCCAGGGGTGGGATTCTACCAGTTCGCACCTATTCGCTAGAACCAGTTGTTAATATTTGGAGAACCGGTTGTTAGAAGAAATTACTGGCCTAATCCTGTAAGGAAGGCAGGAAGGAAACATTCTGGTGTTGCTTACAGAAACTGCCTCTCCATTAACCTTTATTACGTTCTTGGCAGGACTAGACTTCCTGTCTCTGGAACTTCTCTGGAGTTTTTTCCTTCCTTTGCTGGTACTTTGCTTGTGTAGAATGACCATTCAAAGTTACAATGGCACTGAATGAAGTGACTTATGACCATTTTTCACACTTATGACTGTTGCAGCACCCCCCACAGTCATGAGCGGCCAGGCAAGGAGATGCGTGCCTCGATGTGAGTGATGTTGAGTTGACCACACCCAGCCAGTCACATGACCACCAAGCCACGCCCACCAAGTAAGCCACACCCATAAAACCGGTTGTTAAAAAAATTGACTCCCACCCCTGGTTGATCCCCCTCTTCTTCATGGCAGCTCCTGAGATATCAGAACACTGCTATCATGTCAGCCCTTAATACTTCTCTTCCCTAGACTAGCCATGTCCAATTCTTGCAACCGTTCTTCATATCTTTTAGCCTCCAGCCCTCTAATAATCTTGGTTTCTCTTCTCTGCACTCTTTCCAGAGTCCCTACATCTTTGTAGGGACCAAAACTGGATGCAGTATTCCAAGTGTGGCTTAATTTTCATTAGACAATCAGACCTAGGAGCAACAGAGAGTCGATGAGAAGACTTTTGTTAAAAAAATATTTTAAATAAGGAGGAGGGAAATATTTAATCCAGGCTGTTATTGATTGGCACAGTCACAATGGTGGAAAGTTAGGGTGATCTTTCAAGAAGAGATTGGACTGCCATTTGTCAGAAATGGCGTAGGGGGTTGGACTAGATGACCTACAAGGTCCCTTCCAACTGTTACCTGTTAAGCTCAGGGGAGGCCATTTTTGCTCACCCAGAGAAGCCTCCAGACTCTTGGGAAGGGGAAAACTACCCTAGCAGAAGTTCCGGTAGGCCACACCCACCATAGCCACGCCCACACAGCAACTGGGCAGCAAACCAGTTGGTGGGATTTTGGAATCCCACCCCTGCATCTGGGTAACTTTGACCAGTCACTTTCTGCCAGCCCTAGGAAGGAAACCATTCCTGAAAAACCTTGCCAAGAATACGGTAGGCTCTAAAAATCAGATATGAGAAACGGAAGAAAACATGTTTTCTATTCATTGATATGAGTTACTTTGCAATTTTGCTAGGCAGAATTTTCAGACCAAGTTTTATTTGATTGCCATTTGAACATCTGTATGTCACACCTAGAGTCTGGAAGGATTGGGGCAGTAGTTAAATTACACTGATCAATTCCTAAAGCTGCCTTGAAGAACCGCAGGTGAAGTTACGGCTCAGAGCACGATGCGGTTGTAAAAATTCAAGCTGGACCCGATCCAAAGGCATATGACATTTGGCAGCATCCTGAAGTAAGGTAAGGAGTCAGCTTGGCATTGTGGGAATACAGCAATGATTACCTCATTGTTCTTGGCCTTTCCAGATGCATGGGAATATACTTCAGCTTTGGTGGAAAACTCCCCTTTTGTTTAGTGAGTGTTCAAGGTTACAACAGCACTGAAAAAAAGTGATTTGCAACCAAGGTTCACACTTACAACCGTCGCAACATCCCCAAGGCCACGTGATCAAAATTGTGGCGCTCAGCAACTATCATTTATGATAGCTGTGGCATCCAAAAGTTATGTAATCTCCACTCATGGCCTTCCCAGATGACTTTCAAAATGAAAAGACAAAGGGGTAATCTGGATTTGCTTAAGGTCGACAAGATTCCCTTAACAGCCATTATTCGCTTAACAGTGGTGGCAAAAAATTGAGCATGATTCACTTAACAACTGCTTTACTTAGCAATAGAAATTCTGGGCCCAATTGTGGTCATAAGTCAAGGACTACCTGTCTATGTTCAGCAACATGTGGAATGGCTTCGCTCCATTCAGGGCCCTGGGAAAAATAACCAGTTAAGGTTGGAGGGTTATTAGAACTCTAGATACCCAATCCTTGGATTTCACTCACTGTTAAAACACATTCCTTCCTTTACAAACGATAAAACTGGGACACTATTTTAATTTACTCCCATGGCACTGCTTGCGACTTCATTCTGTTTTGAGTACAGTCCTCAACTTACGACTGATCATTTAGCGACCATTCAAATTATGAAGGACTTACTGGGAGAGTCTAGCTGTGACCTCGATTCAAAGTTCTGACAGTCACATGACTGAACCTCACCAATCTGCAACTGGGTCACATTTACAGCTGTTTGCAACATCCCGCAATCATGTAACTATGTTTTATGATGGTTTTGCCAAAATAGCAATAGCACTTAAGACATATATACCGCTTCACAGTGCTTTTACAGACTTCTCTAAGCGGTTTACAGAGTCAGCCCTATTGCCCCCTGTTAGGAATATACCGTATATACTCGAGTATAAGCCGAGTTTTTCAGCCCATTCTTTGTGCTGAAAAAACCGCCCTCGGCTTATACTCGAGTCAGATTCCCCTCTGGAAAAAAAAAATGGTGTGGAGCTCCGGAGCTGGGCAGCCGCTTTCCTGCAGGCAAGCCCCACTTCATGGACTCCGTCCATCCTCGCTCCCATCCACCCACCCACCCAAAGCGACGAAGTCCCCCAATCACGCAGCTCAGAATTGCCCTCCTCTCAGGGGGCAGCAACGATGCCCGGTGTTTCCCGAGACAAGAAGTTCTACCGTGCAATGAAAGCGCCCTGGCTGTAGGCTCAGAAAACAATGCGAGGCGAGGTCGCTTCGGCTCCGCTGAGCTTCGTTTCCTAGCTGCTTTCAGTCTGCTCGGGAGGAGGGGGAGGAGGTGGTGGCCTAGAGCTCAGAAAACAATGCAAGCTGCCGCCACCACCTCCTCCCCCTCCTCCCGAGCGGACTGAAAGCAGCTAGGAAACAAAGCTGAGCGGAGCCTAGAGCTCAGAAAACAACGCGAGGCGAGGCCGCTTCGGCTCCGCTGAGCTTCGTTTCCTAGCTGCTTTCAGTCCGCTCGGGAGAAGGGGGAGGAGGTGGTGGCCTAGAGCTCAGAAAACAACACAAGCTGCCGCCACCACCTCCTCACGAGTGGACTGAAAGCAGCTAGGAAACAAAGCTGAGCGGAGCCTAGAGCTCAGAAAACAACGCGAGGCGAGGCCGCTTCGGCTCCGCTGAGCTTCGTTTCCTAGCTGCTTTCAGTCCGCTCGGGAGAAGGGGGAGGAGGTGGTGGCCTAGAGCTCAGAAAACAACACAAGCTGCCGCCACCACCTCCTCACGAGTGGACTGAAAGCAGCTAGGAAACGAAGCTCAGCGGAGCTGAAGCGACCTCGCCTCGCGTTGTTTTCTGAACCCGCGAGCCTAGAGCCAGGGTGCTTTCATTGCACGGTGGAGCTTCTTGACTCGGGAAACACCGGGCGTCGTTGCTGCCCCCTGAGAGGAGGGCAATTCTGGCTGCGCGATTGGGGGACTTCGTGGCTTTGGGTAGGTGGGAGCGAGGACGTTGACTTTAAGCGCTGCCGACCAAGTGTTTCACAAATATCAGTGGGACCTCCGTCCACCACCACCCCTCCCTCTTTTGCCTCCTTCCTTCTGATCAATCAGGTTTTCCTAGTATTTGCTCACAGCTGCATTTTCTCTTCTGCTGTGCTAGGCATTGAACACGGGGATTTCTGATTCCCCTTACACGCGCGTGGATATGCCGCGGGGCATTTTCTTCCAAATGCCCCACTGGCAGAGAACACTGACTTTCATAATAATGAGATCATTTCCCAAATCAATTGATTCACTAACCCAAAAAAAGAAGATGTTGATGACAGTGGGAGGCAGAAGTCACTCTCTCCCTTGCAAGAAAAAAGCAAGAGCCGTTCTTATGATCTCCCTCTCTCTCTCTCCGCCTGTAATGCAGTCAAGCCCTATCCAGCATGCGGGATCCGCCCCCGCCGCTTTGCACCTTGCAAATGCAAAAACCCCAGGATTTTTCATTTGCAAGGTGCAAAGTGGCGAAGGCAGATCGCGCGTGCTGGAAAGGGCTTGACTGTATTACGGGGAGAGAGAGAGAGAGAGAGGGAGGGAGAGATCATAAGAACGGCTCTTGCTTTTTTCTTGCAAGGGAGAGAGTGACTCCTGCCTCCCACTGTCATCGTCATCTTCTTTTGGGTTAGTGAATCAATTAAACCTTTCATGATAGTGAGATTGTTTCCCAAATTGATTAATCTGTTTTTCTTTGAAATAAATATTCAAAAACATTTAATCTACTGATGCCTCAATTAATGTAATTTTATTAGTATCTATTTTTATTTTTGAAATTTACCAGTTGCTGCTGCATTTCCCACCCTCGGCTTATACTCGAGTCAATAAGTTTTCCCAGTTTTTTGTGGTAAAATTAGGTGCCTCGGCTTATATTCGGGTCGACTTATACTCGAGTATATACGGGTAAGTCACCTAACAGCTATTTGGCTTAGAAATATATAAACCAGGATAAACATTTTAAAACTGTATCTAAGAAAATGTTAAACTGTAATTAGGTGTGGTTTCTCAAACGGCCATAAGATGGAGCCAGAAACCTGGGTTGTTTAGTCTGAGTGCCAGAAGAGAGTGTGAGTGTATCTCTGTTTCCTTCTGTTTGAAAGTATTGCAGTTACTCCATTTTTCCTAATTGACTGATATTCATGGATTTAACGTAAGTCTGTTTTTGACACTGGACTTTGATATTTGGATGATCCCTGGATTGAAAACTGACTGATTTAACTTGTGAATGACTTTGGACTGCCTGTTTTGGACTTTGCTTAAACTTTCTGGAAGTAAAAACCTACATTTACTGTACAATGTATCTGTGTACTGTGTGTGTGTTATTCAAACACTTTTCTCAAATATGTCTCCCTGTATGCGCTCATTCTCCTAACGGGGAATTACCTCAACACTGGTTATGGGACCAGGCCATACCAGGTTCAGATAACTGAGAGTAAGTGTGAATACACAGTACTGTGTACAGACAGCTATTTACTGTTTAATTGTGGTTATTATCCTGGTAAAAATGGTACAAGTCACTTCAACAAGTCTATCACTGATAACTCGGTTGGATGGAACAAACTATGTTTCCTGGTCTATGAAATGCAGTCTACTTCTGTGTAGAGAAGGTTTATGGAATGTACTTCAAGATCCACCAGATGTAAATGCTTGGGATCCAGCTAATGAGGATGATGCCAAGAAGATTGCTGACTTTAAACAGAACAACGAACAAGCTCTTTGTATAATTGGACTAACACTGAGTGACCAGCAGCTAGTCCATATTCGTGGAGAAGAGTCTGCTGCTAAGTGTTGGGAGAATTTGAAGAGGATTTATGTTCATGACAGTGTAGGTGCACACATACATCTTACACGTAAACTGTTTAGAGCACATCTTCTGAAAGGTGGAGATATGTTAGCTCATGTAAACTTCATGAAAAGAACTTTTCAAGAGCTACATGAGAAAGAACTGATATTTTCAGAGCTGCATCAAGTTTACATCATTCTTTCCTCATTGGATGAAAGTTATGATGATTATGTATCTTCACTGGAAGTCCTGCCCAGAGATAAACTGACATTGACTGACATAACTGGAAGGTTGCTAGAAGAAGCAAGAAGATGGCTGGATAGGGACCAACTGAGGAAGGGACAACCAGAAGAAGAGAATTTGTCTTCAACTGCCTATACTGTTAGGAAATGTCTTTCTTGTGGGGCTAGGGGGCATATAGCTAAATTCTGTAAGAAGGGAAAACAACAGAATACTGGTAATCACCAGAAGGCTAAGAAGAATGTTAGTTTAGCTATGTCTAGCAATTCAACTGTAAATCATGATTTGTGGGTTGTTGATAGTGGAGCATCACAATGCATTACTAAGGATAGAAAAAGGTTTTTAAAGATGTCCACGAGTAAATAACATGTATCATTGGCAAATGGATGGAAGATTAAAGCATCAGATGAAGGTACTACATATTGTTCTTGTATAAACAAACATTTAACTATGTTATATGTACCTAAACTGAAATTTAATTTGCTATCAGTACGGGCTTTAGTTAATCTTGGTTATGTAGTATCCTTTAGGGGGGATAACTGTATAATAGAGAAAGAGGGTAAAAGTGTTACTGCTACATTAGAAAATGATTTATATATGATACATGATGACCAGTTGAAGATGGCTAACTCAGTTTATAACAATGTTAAGCCATATAATGAATGTATACATTTATTACATAGACATCTGGGGCACGTTAATTTCAAAATGCTCAAACAAACTGTTGAATTGTCAGAGGAAGTAAAATTGAAACCTTGTAGCAAGTATTTACACTGTAATGTTTGTAGTCAAGAAACGAGTAAGGTTACTCCAGCAAACAGACTTAAGGGGTTTAAGACCAAAGAACCTTTAGAGGTTGTATTTGCTGACATAATTGGTCCTAAAAACCAAGTTTAGGAGGTGCCTGTTATATTTTGAGTATTGTGGACCATTACTCATGATACGGTTTCTGCTATCTTATGAAAAGTAAAACAGAAACATTCCAACATTTCTTTAACTGGCTAAGGTTTGCTGAGAGAAAAATGAAAAGTAAAGTAATTAGTAACTGATAATGGGACTGAATTTGTTAACAAAAGATTCCAAACTATGTTGAAATTGGCTGGTGTTGAGCATAAATGTTCTGCACCTTACAGACCACAACATAGCTCATTTGTAGAACCAAGAGGGCAAATATTACAAGCCATGGCTCGCACTATGTTATCTGATTCAGGTTTACCTGAAACACTGTGGGATGAAGCCATAATGTGTAGAAACTATGTTTTAAACAATGTAGTAAATACAACAATTGGTGAATTGCCATTCACTCGTTGGCATGGCAGAAAGCCAAATTTAAGTTACCTACACACATTTAGAGCTCCAGCATGGGTGCATATTCCCTCGCAAGTAAGACTGAAAGGGCAACATAGAGCTAAGAAGTTATTTTTTGTGGGTTATGAGGCCAACCATAGATCATTTAGATTTTGGGATCAAGGCACAACTCATGTTTATTGTAGTGCTAGTGCAAAATTTCTTGAGCATGTTGGGTGGGATAAACTGGAACAGGAATCCAGCAATGATATCATTATTGACACCCAAATAATCCCTAAAGATAAAATCGGTAAACCACAAATAGCCATTAAAGAGGAAGGACAGGAGGAAATAGGAGAACAGGCACAGGAAGAGGTAGAAGAACAGGAGCAGGTGGCACATGTGAGTCCACCAGTAAGCCCTGTATTACCAAGACGTTCAACCCGTGTAACATGACTACCTGATAGATATCAGGCTAGTGTTGCATGCCAAATGAATACAGTTCCAAGTAACTATAGTGAACTAAAACTGTATCCTGCTAAGGATCAGGCTGCTTGGCAGAAAGCAATGGATAAGGAACTGGAATCATTAAAAAGACTGGAGGTATACAAAAATGTTAAGTTACCACCAGGTAAACATGCCATAGGGTGTAAATGGATATATCAGCTTAAGACAGGTGTAGATGGTACTGTTACCCATAAAGCCAGGTTAGTAGCACAAGGGTTCAATCAGACAGCAAATGACTACGATGAGGTGTTTGCACCTAGTCTGAAGGCTACTACAATAAGGGCAGCATTCGTATGGGCAGCTAAAGAGAAATACATTGTAAATCATTTGGATGTAGAGACAGCATATCTGCATGCACCGTTGCAACACAATATATATTTAAAGAAACATTTAGGTCTCAAAAATGATAATACTGATAAAACAACTGATTGCTGGAAATTGAAAAAGAGTCTTTATGATTTGAAGCAATCAGGATATGAGTGTAACCAATGTATAGTTAAAGAATTAACTAAGATAGGCTTTGTAGCTGGCATGGCTGATCCATGTTTGTTTAAAAAGGAAAGTAATGGTGTAATTTCATTGTTGCTATTATTTACTGATGATATAGCATTAATCACCAAAACTGAACAAGAAGCTACTTTGATAATTTCACTATTGGAAATTTTTTTAAAAATAAAACAATTAGGAGAAATCAAACAATATCTTGGTTTAAAGATAGATAGAACTAGGGGAGGATACAAGATCTCACAGCCAGATAAAATTAACCAATTACTAAAAAGTTTTAAAATGAAACTTTGTAAGCCAGCTAAAACACCAATGAGCCAGAAGTTTAGCCATAGTGATGTTCAAAGTCCTATTTTTGATAAGAACTTTGATCAGTCCTTGATTGGTAGTTTATATTACCTCAGTAATTGGTCAAGGCCAGATATTGCATACAATGTTAATCAATTAGTGAGATTTAACGCTGAGCCCACTGAAAGGCACTGGCAAGCTGCTAAACGTGTGTTAAGATATCTAAAACAAACAATGCATTATGCATTGTATTTGGAGCCTAAAGATGAACTGAATTTAACTGCATATGCTGATGCAAGTTTTGCTACAGACATAAATACATGAAAATCTACATTAGGTACTGTAGTATTATTGGGAAAAGCATTGATTGGATGGAGATCTATTAGACAGAAACATCTAAGTTTGTCAACAATGGAGGCTGAATTCTCATGTTTGTCTTTATTATGTACACATTTAGTTTTGTATAAAAAATTATTAATTGATATGGGAATTAATGTAACACATCCTATTGTTGTTTATGAAGATAACCAATCAGCAATACAGATGGCTTCAAATATAGCCGTTAAAACAAGATCAAAACACACAGATTTAAGATATTTAAATGTGAGACAATGTGTGCAAAGTAAGATGATTAAGTTAGAATACTGTATGTCAGAAAACAATATAGCAGATCATTTTACAAAGGCCCAAGGCTCTACAAAGCATAAGGCTTGCTGCGAGGATTATGGACTTAGAATGTAAGGTTATATATATTGTCTTACCCAAAAGGGGAGAATGTTAGGAATATAAGTCACCTAACAGGTATTTGGGTTAGAAATATACAAACCAGGATAAACATTTTAAAACTGTATCTTTAACAAAATGTAAAACTGTAATTAGGTGTGGTTTCTCAAATGGCCATAAGATGGAGCCAGAAACCTGGATTTTTTAGTCTGAGTCTCAGAAGAGAATGTGAGTGTATCTCTGTTTCCTTCTGTTTGAAAGTATTGCAGTTGCTCCACTTTTCCTAATTGACTGATATTCATGGATTTAATGTAAGTCTGTTACTGAACTGTTTTTGACACTGGACTTTGATATTTGGATGATCCCTGGATTGAAAACTGACTGATTTAACTTGTGAATGACTTTGGACTGCTTATTTTGGACTTTGCTTAAACTTTCTGGAAGTAAAAACCTACATTTACTGCTCAGTGTATCTGTGTACCATGTGTGTATTATTCAAACACTTCTCTCACATATGTCTCCCTGTATGTGCTCATTCTCCTAACGGGGAATTACCTCAACATCCCCTAACAATCTGGGTCCTCGTTTTACCCACCTCGGAAGGATGGAAGTCTGAGTCAGCTTTGAGCCTGGTAAGATTCGAACTGACAAACTGTTGGTAATCAGCAGTTAGCAAAAGTAGCCTACAGTACTCTATTCTAACCATGGTGCCACCGCATAAAAACTTAGCATTTACTTCTGGATTTTTCTGGCAAAACTGCACCTATAACAAACTATTGCTTCACTTAGTGACTGCTGCATTCACATAATGAGCATTGCAAAACATTCGTAAAATTGGGTAAGTCACATGATCAATCTATTTTCTGAGTGTTGGGACTTACGACCATGAAAGGCAGCTTCCATTATGGCTGTAAGTCGAGGACTACTTGTTCTCCTAATATGATTTGATTGCTTATTTGTACCCTATGACTATCATTAAGTGTTGTACCTTATGATTCTTGATGAATTTATCTTTCTTTTATGTACACTGAGAGCATTTGCACCATGACAAATTCCTTGTGTGTCCAACCACACTTGGCTAATAAAGAATTCTATTCTATTCTATTCTACTCTATTCTATTCACGCATAGAGATGTCAGCAGGATATGTGTGATGACCCGGGACATGGCACAAAAGCAACATAATCACAAAAATAGATAAAGTCCCTTTAATACCTCCAACGTGGCCCCCAATGTCCAGTTATCATCAGCTGGAGAAAGAACATTCCCAAGAACAGTTTTTAAAGAGAAGAAATTCTTTCCGAACTCAAAGTACATATAAATTATAAATAAAAACCAACACAAATCACACTGCAGCAATTAACGAGATAGAACAGGATAAGGGATTGAAGATGTCAAAAGATAATGAAACACACACACTTGGGAGGAGCCAGAACTCAGATAAGACTTGACAAACCAGAATAATTTCACGCTTTGCTTCCAGAAACTTTGCCATGAGCAGTTTGCCCTTTTCAACAGTCTTCCCAGCTGCAGCCAATGAAGGGGATCAGGGCCTTTTCCTGCCCTGTAAACAATGCAACTCACATTGCTGCCTTATCTGTTCCTCCCTGTGTGTCCTAGGATGAAGACGGGGTGGGCCTGGGTCTTCCTCTGAATGTCCAGCCAGACTGTGCCCTTCCCCAGTTTCCTCCACAGCCACCGGGGCCACACTCCCACTCCCTGTCAGCTGTCCCTCGGAATCAGATTCCAATAGGGGCATGACAATATGATTCAAAAAATAATCAAGATGGCAGTGTGATTGAAGCTCCGCCCATTGTGGGGCCATCTTGTTTTTTGTTTTGTTTTGTTTTTTCCACATGCTGTGGACACCTCTGATAATACACAGTAGGTAGATGGTGTATTTCTAGACACTCTTGTCCCAAAGATGCTTTTTCAGGAGGACTTTCTTGTTTTTCCTGTTGCCTCTTGAAAAAGCATCTTTGGGACAACCATGACATGGATGACTGAGAATCTCTACAGACTTCTAGAGATTCTTTGGTCAAAATAAAAAACAGCTTTGCTTCTCAAACAGTGAAGAACTGGCTAAAGATGCTTGCAATGTCCAGTACTTCATCTGGCAGGACACTTTTTTCTAACATCTCATTTTGGAGAGGAGAAAATGAGAATCAAGCATTGTTCCCTGGTGACTGCACAATTGTGCAGACATTCAAATAAACCAACTTGATTTATAGAGACAAATAGGGGCATTCTGTCCTGAATATCCCAATTTTCTGTTAATATTTCTGCCTCCCAAAAAGATGATGCTAATGGCATATTTCATGATCAAAAGAGGAAACCCAAAGTAGATTTCTTATTTAAGAACAAAAGAAGAACATCATTATTTTAATTAATTAACTGATTGATTTATTTGTTTATTTATTACATTGCTATCCTGCCACAATCAATTCGACTTTTGGCAGCTGGCGGCTTATATGATGTAAGATAATTTACATTATTCTCCTGTAAGCAGAAAAGGAAAGGCGACAAAAACTTGAGCAAATCTAAACCAATAAGAACGGGAAGGGGGGGGGGGAATCAAAAGAATAAAACCAAAGATTAGAACATTCTCTAGGCGTGTGTGAGATTTTTAAAAGACACATTTAAATTTAAATGAAAAAATGATTTTTTTAAAAAGTTACAGAATCCATGTGTAAACCCCATAGATACATGCATATGCTTCCATCACACAATTTCCTACCAGAGAAACCTCATTATGCAAAGCACAGAAAAGCAATAAGAAGACAGACAGAAGAAAGGAAGAAAGAAAGAACAAAAGAAAAAAAACAAAGAGAAAGAAGGGAGGGAGGGAGAGAAAAAAGGAAAATATATCTAATTCTAGTTTATTAAAACTCCCCTTCACTTTCCCTATCCAGATCTTTCTACTTTTATAAACCATTCGTGTTTTCATACTTTTGATATGCCGCCTTTGGACTTTTAAACATCTCTTCTTTATTAATTAAATTTATATGCCACCCATTCCACCAATATGGTGATGCTAGAAGGCTTGCTTCCCTCTTTGCAAGATCACATCAACTGCATTCCTCCTTATCTTCTCCTTCCTGATTTTCTCCTTTTCTCCATTCCTTCCTTCTTATATTCATCTTAATCCCTCTGTTCTCATTCATTCCCTTGATATGTCCAAGCCACCTCTGCATAATTCTTCTTACTTGTCACTCCATTTTTGGTTCAGTCCAAATCAGAGGTGGTATTCAGCAGGTTCTGACCAGTTCTGGAGAACCGATAGCAGAAATTTTGAGTAGTTTGGAGAACTGGCCAATTCCACCTCTGACTGGCCCCGCCCCCATCTATTCTCTGCCTCCTGAGTCCCAGCTGGCTTGGTGGGCATGGCAAGGGGAGGATACTGCAAAATCCCCATTCCCTCCCCATCCCACTAACCTGCTTCCCAGCTCCTTTCTCCTGTGCAGGGCAACAAAAGAAGACCTAGCTAATCAGCTGGGACTCGGGAGGCAGAGAATAGATGGGGGTGGAGCCAGTCAGAGGTGGTATTTGCAAGTTCTCCGAAATACTCAAAATTTCTGCTACCGGTTCTCCAGAACTGATCAGAACCTGCTAAATAGCACTTCTGGTCTACTTAGTATGCAAAAGTAAATAGCTGAGGCTCTAACTTATTATTAAAAACCACACTGAAAAAAAGTTGGAAGTTAATGCTTTCTTCTTTCTTTTTCTCTACCCCACACCCCATTTCCCTACTCATTTATTTTAATTAGTATTTTATATTAGGACATTTAATAATGTCTATAGGTTGTCCTGCTTAAAGACTGGTCACTTAATGGCTGTTCAAAGCTATGATAGACCTGCTTATGACCTGGTCCTGAACTTATGGGCTTATATCATTTCTTCCCTTCCCTTCCCCCTCCCTTCTCTTCCCCTCCCTCCCTCTCTCCTTCCTTTCTTCATTCCTTTCTAATTTTGTGTGACAATGAACCAATGAACAAAAATGGCCGAAACAAAATACAATGCTGTAAAAAGTAATCAGCCATCAGGATTGGCTCAGGATGGTAGCTACAATGAATGGTGCAGTTCAACTATTTACACCACTCCTTAATCCCACGTAGCTTTTCTCCTTGATTAGTCTTCATCCCTTGTTTCTTGTCTTGCCTTCTGGTGCTTTGGAAGACAATGGCAGCCCCTCGAAGACTGGAATACTGCTTTTATGTCACCTCCTAGTCAGAGGTGGTATTCAGCAGGTTCGGACCGGTTCTCAAGAACCGGTAGCGGAAATTTTGAGTAGTTCAGAGAATCGACAAATATCACTTCTGGCTGGCCCTGCCCCCATCTATTTTCTGCCTCCCGAATCCCAGCTGATTGGTTGGGTCTTCTTTTGTTGCCCTGCACAGGAGAACGGAGCTGGAAAGCAGGTTACTTGGGGTGGGGAAGGAATGGGGATTTTGTAGTATCCTTCCCACCTGCCCCCTCCATTAACTCTCCTATATTCCCTTGTTTTTTTTTTTAGCTTAGCTGATTTGTACAGCAGAACGATTGCCATGTCTCAGCTGGGCTAAAAAACAGCACAGCTCACCAGCGTTGATGCAGAGGGTGGGCTTTGAGCCCTGAGCATGCGTGTGAAACGCACTCTCAGAACCAGTAGGAAAAAAAATTGCAAATCCACCACTGCTCCTAGTCCTTCAAAATGTGGCCGTCACATCAATGCACTCAAGCCCAACCACCTCTCAGAGAAACAAAGGGACCTGAAGTCAGTTGGAAAGGCTCTTATTTCCCATCTGCATACATTTGCAAAGCTTCTCCGTATTTCCACACTTTCGGTATTAATTTCACCTTTTTTTATCTTCTGTTTCAGGTAAAAATGGCACCAGAGCTGTATCTCTGTCAGATGATTGTCTGCACACTTAGAAAATTATCTCTTGCCCTTTCAGTTATTTTTCTTTCCTCTGTTATTCCCATCACCCCCTGTCCACTTTACTTGTCTTCTTTGCACCGAAAGAATGAGAAAAACCTGAGCGAAGTGTGACTTGGCAGGCCCGTTTTATGTCTTTATCTTCCAACGCCGATGAATTTGGAATGCTAAATTAATTTCTGTGGCAAAATAGATAAATTTAAGTCTAGCCTGCTGTGCGAGTTACATTAATTCCAGTCCATGGGGTTTCTCTCCCTCTCTCTCCCCACTGTTTTTTTTTTCCTTTGAGGCCCAGGTTCTCAGCTATCCTTCACACTATGAAATGGCAACATGTGCTACAGAGTTCAGAAAATACAGGTACTCCTTGACTTATGATCTGTCATTTAGCCACCATTCGAAGTTCCAACAACATAATGAGTCTATCATCTGCACCTCTATAACTGTCTGGTTTGGTTCTGCAACCCAACAGGACAGACACAGACTTCAGAGGATAATTAGGACTGCAGAAAAAACAATTACTACCTACCTTTCTTCAATTGAGGACCTATATACTGCATGAGTCAAAAAGAGGGCTGTGAAAATATTTACAGACCCCTCACATCCCGGACATAAACTGTTCCAACTCCTTCCCTCAAAACGACGCTATAGAGCACTGCACACCAGAACAACCAGACACAAGAACAGTTTTTTTTTCCTGAAAGCCATCACTCTGCTAAACAAATAATTCCCTCAACACTGTTCAACTATTACAAAGTCTGCACTACTATTACTGTTAATCTTCTCATCACTCCTTATCATCCATCCCCTCCCACTTGTGACTGTATGACAGTAACTTTGTTGCTTGTATATTACAATTTATATTGACTGTTCTCGACTCTTGACCAATGTATCTTTTCTTTTATGTATACTGAGAGTGTTTACACCAAGACAAATTCCTTATGTGTTCAATCACACTTGGCCAATAAAGAATTCTATTCAAGCCAAGGGGTATCAGCATTCCAAGTAACAATCTCCAATTTAAAAGAATCTGAGACTGTCATCTTCTCAAAGATCTATTTTATTAGAGATGTCATATTGGCACATCTGAGGAAAACCCGAATCTGACATTTCTGGGTTTTCCCTAGCCCAAAGAAAACTCAAAATCCAACCCCTGCACCCCTTAGTTCATTACGTGGTCCAATCATTACTTTGTTCGAACCAGAGACAAACCTCAGTCACTCTCCTCCAGGTGCAGATTAACATGTCCTTGACTCTCTGAGAAAGGAATGTTGTTGTCGCTAATCTTCCACTGCTCCTTGAAGTTCCCTCTCCCAAGCTCCCAGGCACTGAATGTGGCAGCCCAGAAGCCTCACAGAAAAATGGCTTCCAAGCTGACAGGGGGAACTTACAATCCAGATCCAAAGTATAAGTATAAATATAAGTCCAGTCAATGGGGAAGCTGGATGCACCTAACAACTGTATTGCTAACTTAACAACTGCCACATTCCACTTAACAATTGTGGCAAGAAAGGTTGTAAAATGTGGCAAAACTCGCTTAACACCTGTCTTGCTTAGCAACATAAATGTTGGGCTCAATTGTGGCTGAAAGTCGAGGACTATGTGAGTGAACTCTGTATTAACCCAATGAACTAGATAGACAAAGTTAGCCAAGCCACCTGCCAGCCCATCTATTAAAAAAAAATACAAATATAAAAGGTGAAAACTGACCAACCTTTGAGCTCTGTGCCAATAGATTGCCAGATCTTTAACTGACTACATTGTACTTAATCCGTCCAGGGTGCAATCATAAGGCAAGGTGTACTTATTGTCAACAAGTTGAGACTCTGGAAAGAGTGAAGAGAAGAGCAACCAAGTTGATTAGAGGGCTGGAGGCTAAAATATATGAAGAATGGTTGCAAGAATTGGATATGTCTAGTTTAGTGAAAAGATGGAGTAAGGGGGATATGATCTTTATTTATTTATATTTTATTTTGTTTGTCAAACATGTACAAGATAAGCCTCACTGCAAGCTACTTCTGCAGCCAGCTGCCTACAACTTGGCAGTTCAAATCTCACCAGGCTCAAGGTTGACTCAGCCTTCTATTCTTTTGAGGTAAGTAAAATGAGGACCCAAATTCTGGGGGGCAATAGGTTGACTCTGTAAACCGCTTAGAGAAGGCTGTAAAGCACTATAAAGTCTAAGTGCTATTGTTATTGCTATAACAAGTATAGGTATGATCATAAACATGAACAAAGGGAGTAAATACAGATAAATGGGGACAGTAAGACTAGAGACGGTAGGCAGGCTGGTGGGCTTATGCACGCCCCCTTTAAGGACCTCTTAGGAATGGGGTGAGGTCCACGGTAGACAGTTTGAGGTTGAAGCTGTGAAGGGGGTTGAGGTTGTAACAATGGAGTCTGGTAGGGCATTCCAGGCATTGACCACTCTGTTGATGAACTCATATTTTCTGCAATCGAGTTTGAAGCATTTATTTATTTTATTTTTTATTTATTTGATTTGTCAATCGCTTACAAGGTAATAGGTATAAGTATAAACATAGTTATGAATACATGAAATGGATACATATAGGAAAAATAAAAAGAAACAATAGGACAGGGACAGGGATGGCATGCTTATGTACACCCCCTACAGACCTCTTAGGAAAGGGGTGAGGTCAACAGTAGACAGTCTAAGGTTAAAGTTTTTGGGGTTTGGGGAAGAAACCACAGAGTCAGGTTTACCTTGAGTTTGTATTGATTGTTTGCCTGTGTATTATTGTGATTGAAGCTGAAGAAGTTATTGACAGGCAATTTGTAGCAGACAATTTTGGGTACTATGCTTAGATCGGACCGCAGGCAGCGCAGGTCCAGATTGTCCAAGCCCAACATTTCAAGCCTGGAGGCATAGGGAATTCTATTGTGAGTAGAGGAGGGGAGTACTTTTCTCGAGAAATAACTCTGAAATTGCTCAATTATGCTAAGTGTCTGATATACAGTGGTGGGTTCCAGGCGGACGAGCCGTATTCAAGAATTGAGAAATGATAGCAGTCTTCCAATATTTGAGGGACTCCTACAAAGAAGAGGGAGTCACACTATTTTCCAAACCACCAAAAGGCAGGACGAGAAACAAGTGGATGGAAACTAACCAAGGAGAGAAGCAACCTAGAATTAAGAAGGACATTTGTATTGGTGAGACTAATCCACCAATGGATTAGTTTTGGGTGCTCCATCACTGGAGGCTTTTAAGAAGAGACTGGACAAACATTTGTCTGAAATGGTATAGGGTTTCCTGCCTGAGCAGGGTGGGTTGGACTAGAAGACCTCCAAGGTCCCTTCCAATTCTATCCTTCTATGTTCTATGCTTCCTGCTGGGATCTCCACTTGATCGCAAGGCAAACACCCCCCTCCGTGTTCCTTTCTTCATGCCAGCATGGCATCCTGCCACACTTAAATTTATTTCTATTTTCCTCCCTTGGTTCTTTTAATTAGAAAAGAAAGTTCAGTGAGAATCTGGCATGTTTCAAAGCAAAGCTGCAGTTTCCAGCATCGTCTTCCATTCCACGATTGCCTCAGAGAACCACCTAGGCTCCGTAGACATCCTTAAGAGGTAAAAATCATTGATGGCTCCAGTCCAAATTTTTCTTATGGGACTTGGATGTCTGCCTGCCTCTTCAGCAAATAAAACAAAACAAGGCAGTTTTTATGCATTTGTTTAGAACTGGGCAGTTAAAAAAAAATGTGACTCGAAGTAGGGTACAATAATGATCTGCAACAAAGGAAAAGAAAGCAGTGCAGAGAATTAACAATCTAGTAAAACAATAAAATGTTGACCAGAACTAAAATATATTATAATTCATTGACAAAGTGTTAGAACCATTCTATAATGCCTTGATAAGATCACACTTAGATATTGCATCCAGTTTTGGTTGTCACCAATATATAAAAAGGATGTTGAGACTCTAGAAAAAAGTGCAGAGAAGGGAACAAGGATGATTAAGGGCCTGGAGGCTAAAACATATGAGGAATGGTTGCAGGAATTGGGCATGTCTACTATAATGAAGATAAAAAAAAAAGAACTAGGGGTGACATGATAGCAGTGCTCTAATATTTGAAGGGTTGACACAAAAAAGAGGGAGTCAAGCTAATTTCTAAAGCACCTGAAGGCAGGACACGAAGCAATGGATGGAAATGTCTGTGGAGATTCTCAGTCTTCCAAATCAGGATTGTCCCAAAGGTGTTTTTTTTTTTTTTTTCAAAAGGCAAATGGACTTTGCTTTTTTCTTTTTTAAAAAACAAACAAACAAATTTTATTGATTTTAAAGACAAACAAAACGTAAGACATCAAAGTATAAAACCTCCTTTCTCAAAAATTACTTACAAGTTTTAACAAAGCAAATAAGGCATTATTTTTTAAAGCATAGTTCCACATTATCACATTCCCATTTAAACACAAATATATCTTTTCCAATTTTCTCATTGTTTCTCCCTTCACATTTATTCAATTATATTTCATTCTATCAAGGTTTTATTAATTCTCCATCAAGCATAAACACACAAAATACAGAACATAAAACAAAACATAAAAAGATAATACCTTCTTAATTATTATTTATACATGTCTTTTCCAAATTTCTCTCCCTTTAGTTTTATTCCTCCAAGGTTTTATTAATTCACAATCAAAACATAGCTAACCAAAACACAAAACATAAAACATAAAACTTCTTTTAAAAAGTGGCTTAGCCCCGGGTTACATCTTTTTTGACAGACCTAAATCAAGCTCGTGCTCACCTTATATACCATTCATATCTTATTAACCATTCTATGTTTTCTATATAACTTCTCCCTTCTTTTCACTCTCTTAATTATATTTTGTTTATTTCATCTTATTTCAGAATCATTATATTTGTACCTTTTATCTGTTCTTTTCCAATCATTTATTTATCTCTTCTCTTTAGCAAAAGAATTTCCCCTGTAATCACTTTTAGAGTGTGACGCCTTTCCCTAAAATAACACTTAAAATAATACATAATTTCTATCCTGATTCTGCTTAGTACATTCTACATGTTGCATTTTGAAAAGAAAAAGAATAATACATTTATAATATAATTAAATATATAATTTCCATTCTAATTCTATTAATAGTATAACTAAACATTAATCATTTTACACATTCTCTTTGATATTTTGTTAAATATTGAAATCTATCATTATAAAACATTTCAATATTTTGTAAAATCTTTTGTAAATCCCAATAGACTATTTCAAATGCAAATACTACAATACTATCTTATGTACTCTTGCAGAATCTTTCTTAAATTATACATCCTTTATCCTTTATCTCTAAAAAAATTATCTTGTTCCAGACCGAGGTTTTTTTTCCCTTTTTCCCTCCCTTTCTTCTCCAGTCTGATCTTTTTGCCCCCCCTTCTCCTAATCTCCCCCTTTTTAGCTTCCCTTCTCTGTTGTAATTCTCTTTTCAATTGCTTTCTAACATTGTACCTTTTTTTCCACCTTATTTTTCTTTTTCTTGGTTGTTTTATTAAATCTTAAATTCTCATTTTTCCTTCCTCTCTTCTTATTTTCTTTCTTAATCAAAATTTTTTGTCCATTAAAAATGGCTTCCTTTTCTTCTTCTTCTCCTTCTCCTTCTTCATCATATTTGCTGGTACGTAGAGACCGCCATTTCTAAAAAGTGGAAGACAGCTCCCAATGAATTCTTGCCATTTGATTCTCTTTCTTTTAATTTTTCATATTCCATTTTTAGTTGATCCAGAGATGGTGCCATTGGAAATTTTTTAAGAACAACCCAGATATTTTTAATCTTAAGGTAATTTGCCAATGTCAAAGTTATCAAACAGTCCAAAAAGCCAGAAATTATTTCCTCTTCTTCTCTTTGCAACTTTTCCTCCTGGGGCAAAATCCCAAATATATTTTAAAGCCGTATTACAATTAGTTGTTGGTCTTATAATCTTCAAAGCATCTCCTCCAACCAGTTTTCAAAGATTTTTTTTTTTTTAGTCCTCTCCTTCCTACTTATAACAATGAGCTTGTTTTTACCTTAAAACAGCAGGTTTTTCAGTGCTCATTTGCTTTCTCCGTAAGGAAGGGGAGTGAACTTTCCTTTCAGCACTTTCCCCGTTTTAACAACTTTTTTTGGAAACAAATGTATCCATCCAAAAGTCAGGTTTCCAGGATGTTTAAAAGTATCTTAATGTCCTGGTTCAGCCAAGAAAACTTCTTCTGATTCTTCCTCCTGCACAACTCTTATCTGGTTGAAGATTTCTATGTGGCTGCCATTTCTGACAGCCGCTCCACCGCCTCAGGAAAATGGAGTCTAGCCGGCTGGGGAAAGGGGGTGTGATATCCCCAGACCCCTGCCCGGATCTCCTCTGTCTTCCGCTGCCTCTTCGGGGCAGCGACAACCCCCAAATCCAATTGGATCAGGGGTACCTCAGCGGCGAGCACAGCAGGGACCCACAGAGAAGCGGATTCCTGCTGCCGCTAAAGCCTTGCAACTGGAAGTTGGACTTTGCTTTTTTCTTGAAGACGTTTGGCT
The DNA here is from genome assembly GCA_033807585.1 of Hydrophis major. Classification (NCBI taxonomy): domain Eukaryota; kingdom Metazoa; phylum Chordata; class Lepidosauria; order Squamata; family Elapidae; genus Hydrophis; species Hydrophis major. The sequence goes on from CM066330.1 coordinate 254,197,315, forward strand.
TCCCATCCAAGAAGTTTCCTCAGTTCCGTGAAGTTTCTGTGAACTGAAGAAACTTCTTGGATGAGAAGCAAAACATCTTTCAGGAAAAAAAGGGGACAACGGATGGAAACACATCAAGGAGAGAACCAACCTAGGAATAAGGAGAAATTTCCTGACAGAACAATTAATCAGTGGAACAACTTTCCTCCAGAAGTTGTGGGTGCTTCAACATGGAAGTTTTAAAGAAAAGATTGGCAGCCATTTGCCTGAGCAGGGGTCAACCTATTTTCCAAAGATAAGACAAGAAACAATGGAAGGAAACTACTCAGACAGAGAAGCAATCTAGAACTACAGAGAAATTTCCTAATAGTGAGAACAATTAACTAGTGGAATGACTGGCCTTCCAAAGTTGTAGGAACTACATACTGGAGGTTTTTAAGAAGAGATTGGACATCCATTTGTCTGAAATGGTCTAAGGTTTCCTGCCCTAGCAGGGGGTTGGACTAGAAGACCTCCAAGGTCCCTTCCAACTCTTGTTATTCTATTCTGTTTAAAACATCCTCATGGTAGTCCAAAACGTGAAGATGGCAGACCTGCCCCTTTTTATGTCTACATGAGACCTCTAAAGAGGGGGTGTCACTTTGATAAAGTGATGGTGGCCAGCATTTTGACCCCCAACCCACAGGTATTCTTTATGTGCTGTACAAACATGCTTGTTTCTGCCCTGGGTAAAGGCAACCTTAAATCATCCTGAGCTATACCAGAATTAAAGTAATATTTCCACCCTTCTCTTGACGCTGTGCAAGGACAGCCTCAAGGTGTGAAAATTATTTAGATCTTGTCACCCATCACTTTGGATCTAAGTCACCGGGAAGACAAGCCATGGGAGATGTAGATGGATCGGCAATGGATGCAGCGATTCTCACGGTGGTGTGGTTTTCTATCCGCTCTCAAGGATGGGTTATGAGTAGAAAATGGGTGAGGAGTAAGAGCCAAAAAAGCTAATATAATCCTGGGTTGTATAAACAGAGGCACAGAATCAAGATCATGTGAAGTATTAGTGCCGCTTTATAAAACCCTAGTAAAACCACACCTGAAAAACTGCAACCAATTTTGGTCACCGTACTACTAAAAAGATGTTGAGTTCAGAGAAGAGCAACTAAAATTATCAAAGGCCTGGAGACTAAACCATATGAATGGCTTCAGGTTTTGGGTCTGGCTACTCTAAAGAAAAGAAGAATTAGGGGTGACATGATAGCAGTATTTCAGTATTTGAGGGGCTGCCCCAAAGAAGAAGGTTGTCAAATTATTCTCCAAAGCATCAGAGGGACAGGACAAGAAACAATAAATGGAAACTAATCAAGGAGAGAAGCAACTTGGAATTGAGGAGAAACTTCCTAATGATGAAGACAATTAACTAGTGGAACAGCTTGCCTTCAGAAATTGTGGGCACTCCATCACTGGAGGGTTTTAAGAAGAGACTGGACCATCACTTGTCTGAGATGGCATTGAGCAGGGGGCTGGACTAGAAGACCTCCAAGGTCCCTTCCAGCTCTATTCTATTCTAAATGCAACTCCACATCAGGAGTTAAGGCTCTATGTCCTAAAGGCAGACTCCTAAAACTCTTTCTCCATCCTCCCCCTCCTTCCTTTATGTCTTGATGGATGAAACCATCTAAAGGACTTGAAAGCTGGTGTGCAGTTTTAGGACATCGGAATTGATCATCAAATGCATCAAAGTCTTTCAATATGCAAAGGTAGTCCTTGACTTACAGCCATGTTTAAGCTACTGTTTGAAGTTATACAATGATACTGGAAAAAAAAAAACCTGACTGATGACCATTTTTCACACTTACAACTGTTACAGCATCACTGACCCTGTAGTCACACGATCAAAATTCAGACACTTGGCAATTCAGACGCTGACTCTGGTTTATAATGGTTGCGATGTCTCAGGGTCACTTTTGGCTACCTTTTAATATGCAAAGACAATGGGGAAGCAGAATTCCCTTAATCACCATGTTATTAACCAATAACCTGAGTGATTGACTTACAACTGCGTTCTCTTTGCTGACGATGTAAAGCTATTCAACACCACAGACAGTACTGCTACCCTTCAAAAAGACCTCAACTATGTGTCAGAATGGTCAAACAAATGGCAACTTGAAATCTCAACAAATAAATGCTCTGTCTTACATATTAGCAAAAAAATATATCAGAGAATAAAATACAAGCTGAATAGTTAAGATCTTGTTGATGATCCGAACTCTGTCAAGGACCTTGGAGTACTCATCTCTAATGACCTAAGTGCTAGAGCCCACTGTAACTACAAAGCCAAAAAGGCATTAAGAGTTGTTAACCTAATCCTATGTAGCTTTTTCTCTGGTAATATCACACTACTAACTAGAGCATGCAAAACATTTGCTAGACCAATACTCGAATATAGCTCATCAGTCTGGAACCCACATTCCTACCATCCCTGTCCTATTTTCCAAAGGTAGGACAAGAAACAATGGATGGAAACTAATCAAATAGAGAAGCAATGTGGAACTAAAGACAAATTTCCTCAAGGTGAGAACAATTAACCAGTGGAACGCCTTGCCTTCCAAAGTTGTGAGTGCTCCATCACGGGAGGCTTTTAAGAAGAGACTGGACAACCACTTATCTGAAATAGTATAAGGACTCCTGCTTGAGCGAGAGGATGGAGTAGAAGACCTCCAAGATCCCTTCCAACTCAGTTTATTTTATTTTACTTTATTGTCATTGCATCTCGTACAATGAAATCAAACACCATCTTCAGTGCACATCATGACTATGAAAATCAACACAAACACACATCCTTCACACTCCACACATTGAATTGAAAATCCCCAACACTGCACCAATGCTGCACTATACAGTAGATTTCAACAGAGCTACTGCCCTGGGATAGAAGCTGTTTTTCAGCCTATTTCCTTGTTTTTATTATTCTGTACTGTCTGCCAGATGGTAATAGTTCAAAAAAAGGGTGCCCAGGATGAGACGGATTTTTGAGAATGTTTTGACCTTTCTTAAGGCAGCAAGAGCTGTAAAGCTCTTCCAAAGAGGGGAGAGGGCAACCCATGATCCTCTGGGCAATGACGTTAACCCTCTGGAGTGCTGCCCTATCTGCCACTGTGCAATTGGCAAACCCTACAGAGGTGCAGTAAGTTAAGATACTCTCTATGGTGCAGCGGTAGAAGGTCACCAGCAGTTTTTCATTTTTTTCATTCAGTTGTTGTTTTCTGAGAAGTCTCAGGTAATATAATCTCTACTGGGCCCTTTTTTGGGCCCCCTGTTATTCTGTTATAAGCTATTTTATTGATTAATTGTTTTCAGTGTCAGTAAATTTCTCCTTAAGTCCAGGTTGCATGTATGTATGTGTGTGTGTCAAACATGTACAAGATAACAAGTATTGGTATGAACATAAACATGAAGAAAGGAAGTAAATACAGATAAATCTTTAAACCCTAACTCTTACCCAAACAGGAGACCCTACACCATTTCTGACAAATGGTGTAGTCCAATCTCTTCTTGAAAGTATCAAGTGATGATGCCCCCACAACTTCTGAAGGCAACTTCTGTTCCATAGGTTGATAGTTCTCACTGTCAGAAAGTTTCTCCTTATTTCCAGGTTGAATCTCTCCTGGATCAGTTTCCATCCATTATTCCTTGTCTGGCCTACAGGCGCTTTAGAAGATTGGAGCACTGCCATCATGTCTCCCCTAGTCCTTCTTTTCATTAACTACGCATACACAATTCCTGCAGCCATTCCTCATGTGTATCTTTCCTTCATGTTATTCCACAAGTTACTTCTTGTCCTGCCCTTGGGTGCTTTGGAGAATAGGTTTTACCCCTTTCTTTGTGATAGTTCATCAGATATTGGAATATGGTATCATGCCACCCGTACTCCTTCTCTTCTTTAGACCAGACATAGTCAGTTCCCTCAACTGTTTATCATATGGTTTAGTGTCTAGACTCTTTATCATCTCTGTTGCTTTTCTCCGCCCACTTTCTAAGTTATTAGATAGGACCACCCATGTAATTAGTGCAGAAAGAAAAGGGACATGCATTGTTGTGTTTGGGAGGGGAGGTGGAAACAGCAGTCAATGCAGGAAATGACATGTATGATATGACATCCTCATAAAACTTCACCATAACTCCCTGGGATGCCAACATCTGATGCAGATTACATAAAGTGCAGCATTTGTATGTCTGCCTTGGAATGACCCAAAGGTGCTTTTTGAAGGGGCAATTGGACTGTTTTTGTTTTTCCTTGAAGATGTTTTGCTTCTCATCCAAGAAGCTTCTTCAGTTCTGAAGAGGCTTCTTGGATGAGAACTGAAGAAGCTTCTTGGAAGACAAGTGAAAGGTCTTCAAGGAAAAACCAAGAAAGTCCAGTTGCCTTTTGAAAAAGCATCTTTGGTGCAACCATGGCCTGAATGACTGAGAATCTCCATAGATGAAATGAATGTGTTTGCCCACATGTGTGTTCATTTGCATGCACAAACATATGCACCCCATGAACACTTATGGGGAGATGAGTCTAAGCAGTAACAAAAACTAAAGGAAACCATAGTGTTGAGCTCTGTGCTTCCACCATTTAAAATCCTTTTTAAAAACAATTTCTACTGAGCAAAAATAGAAATGTGAAAATATTTCATATAGGCTCATTCCAAGGAGTACCTAACAGACATTTCAAATGGTTTTGGCAACTAGTTTTCAAATAAAAGCAACGGTGAAACATTAATGGATTACTACAGATGCACTTTAATCATTTTTTTTTGTTCAAGCAATTTTTATTAGCAGCTTCGTAGCATTTAATTCATTCCTAATTAAAGGCTTGGTTTTCTGATGACTTTGTTACGTTGGTTTTTATATTCACCAGGGAACTGCATATTGCAATGAAATCAGTGATTCTCGCTGTCCTCTTGCAGCAAGTAAATAATATATAACATTTGTACAGGAAATACATTTAATCAGCAGCAAGTTTTCTATATGTCCTACATTTTCAGTGGTATAGATAGACCTCAACTTACAAACACAATGGAGCCCAAAATTTCTGCTGCTAAGTGAAACATTTGTTAAGTGAATTTTGTCCCCATTTTACGACCTTTCTTGCCACAGTTGTCAACTGAATCAATGCAGTTGCTACCTTAGTAATACAGTTGTTAAGTGAACCTGGCTTCCCCATTGATTTTGCTTATAAGAAGGTTGCAAAAGGGGATCAAATGATCCCAGGACACTGTAACAGTTCATTTAGTGACCATTTAAAGTTGCAATAGCACTGAAAAAGGTGACTTATGACCGTTTTCCACAGTTACGACTTTTGCAGCATTCCCGTGGTCACATGATCAAAATTGAGATGTTTAGCAACTGACTTGTATTTATGACAGTTGAAGCACCCCAGGGTCATGTGATCCCCTTTTGTGACCTTTTGATAATTGGGGTGTGATTGGACCATGTGACTGATCATTTTGAGAAAGTAGAAAACCTTTTACTTTTATTTAGGTGAAAACCCGGGAGTTTTCAGAGTTGGTTTTCACCAGATATGTGTCAATATTTCCAATAAGGTCATCGTTTGAGGAATCTACATGCCTCAGATCTAGCACTTGGAACCCTGACAGTTGCCTAATATTGTAAGAGGTGGTAGAGTAAGAGGGCTTCTCCTAAAATAATTTCATAAATTTGAAGGAGAAGAAGAAGAAGAAGGAGGAGGAGGAGGAGGAGGAGGAGGAGGAGGAGGAGGAGGAGGAGGAGGAGGAGGAGGAGGAGGAGGAGGAGAAGAAGAAGAAGAAGAAGAAGAAGAAGAAGAAGAAGAAGAAGAAGAAGAAGAAGAAGAAGAAGAAGAAGAAGAAGAAGAAGAAGAAGAAGAAGAAGAAGAAGAAGAAGAAGAAGCCAGCAGGACTGATTGAGATAAAAAAATACTAGTGAGATGTTCCATGTTCGTATTATTAGTAACCATTCAGACAGCAAAGGACTCCATTTGTGCCTGGCCTGCTGATAAACAACCAGGAAGAAGCTTATAAAACTGAGCATATCTCTCTCTATATTTTCTGTCACTGCTGGGGAAATCTTATCTCAGCCATTCTCCGGGATAAAGCATTTAGCCTTTTGTAACTAAATCTTTTTGTGAAAGGACAGCAAGAATGGATTTTATTATGCACGGAGAGATGGAGGGAGAGCTGGTTGAATTCCTTGGGAGGGAAGATGACAATGAAAAGCATCTTGTATTGAGAAAGCCGGAGAAAGTCTTTATTGAAACAAATGGAGGCTAAAACATCTAAAGAACGGTTGCTGGAATTAGGTACGCCTAGTTTAATGAAAAGAAGCACCAGGGGCAGTGGTGGGATTCAAATTTTTTTACTACCAGTTCTGTGGGTCTGGCTTGGTAGGCATGGCAGGGGAAATCTCCAGTCAGAGGTGGGATTTGCTAGTTCTCTGAACTACTCAAAATTTCTGCTACCAGTTTCCAGAACTGGTCAGAGCCTGCTGAATATCACCTCTGACCAGGGCTGACATGATAACCAGTCTTCCAATATCTCAGGGGCTGCCACAAAGAAGAAGCTATTTTCCAAAGCACCCTGAAGGCAGGACAAGAACCAACGGATGGAAACTAATCAAGAAGAGAAGCAACTTAAGAACTTAGGAGAAATTTCCTGACTGTGAGAATAATTAACCAGCGGAACAACTTGCCTCCAGAAGTTGTGAATGCTCCAGCACTGGAAGTTTTAAAGAAAAGATTGGATCACCATTTGTCTGAAATGGTCTAGGGCAGGGGTCTCCAACCTTGGCTCCTGGAAGCCTGGCGGACTTCAACTCCCAGAGTTCCACAGCCAGGTGGCTGTGGAATTCTGGGAGTTGAAGTCCGCCAGGCTTCCAGGAGCCAAGGTTGGAGACCCCTGGTCTAGGGTTTCCTGCCTGAACAGGGGGTTGGACTAGAACAGGGGTTGCCAGCCTTTTGAATCTCAGGGACCACCCAACTCATAATTTTAAATCCTACTGACCACTAATATGAATGACTGACAGTGACTGACAGTGGCTTGCTGATGTTTTCCCAGGATCTCTGCAGAAAGCAGCAGAGACCCTTGGAAAATCCCAAGAAAGTCTACAGGAAAATCCCCCACCTCATTTAGTGACCTTTTGAAGTTATAACGGCACCGGAAAAAAGTGACTTTGGACCATTTTTCACACTTGTGACTGTTGCAGCATCCTCTTGGTTGTTTGCCCAAATTTTGGATGCTTGACAACTGACTCATATGCATGCGATTCCCCTTTTGCGACCTTCTGACAAGCAAAGTCAATGGGGAAGCCGGGTTCACTTCACAACCACAGTGCGAACTTAGCAACTGCAGTGATTCATTTAATAACGGTGGCAAGAAAGGTAGTAAAATGGAGCAAAACTCAGTTAACAGCTCTCTCGCTTAGCAATTTGGGGTCAACTTTGGTCATAAGTCGAGGTTCTACCTGTATAGTACTTCCAGCGAATATATTGGCTACAATTCTTACACGCTTTGATAGATAGATAGAGTTTATTTGTAAATGGCCCTTGAAATAAAATATCGTTTTCTAGATGGAGGATGGAACTCCAAAAAGGGAATATGACCAGGATCAGAAATGGTTTATTTTATGCAAATTTAAATTAAATTCCATTCAACTCCAATTAATTATCTGGAATTCATACGTTAATTGCCATATTATGTGTGGAATGATTTGCCTCTATGAAAACAGAGAATAAAATTATACTGAGAAATACAATTTGATGAACATCTCTGGGGGATCATTACAAGTTTGGGTTTTCCAAAGTCTGAAGTTGTGCAATTCTGAGTTATAGAATTTCATCTTTCTTCCCAACAAGTATCTCCTGAAATCCTTCTCTCCTCCAGTTTTCTCATTCTCTTTTCCAAAAACCCCTCAAAATTATATGGCTCAAAATGTGTTATTCTTGGGCAAATGTAGAATATGGAGTAACAGAGTTGGAAGGGACCTTGGAGGTCTTCTAGTCCAACCCTCTGCTCAAGCAGGACACCCTACAGCATTTGAAACAAATTGTTGTCCAATCTCTTCTTTAAAACCTCCAGTGTTGGAACACCCACAACTTCTGAAGGCAAACTGTTCCATGGATTAATTGTTCTCACTGTCAGGAAATGCCTTCATTCTAGGTTGGATGCATAAAACAAAACAAAGTTAAGATTCAGCTAAGATTCAGATAACAGATAATCAGAGTGGGAAGGGACCTTTGTAGGTCATCTAGTCCAACCCCCATGCCCAAGCAAAAGACTCTACACCATTTCTGACAGTTAGGAGTGCAATCTCTTCTTGAAAGTCTCAAGTGATAGGAACCCCAAATCCCACTCCTGGCTGGCCCCGCCCATCCCTCCCCTCCCAGGAGCCCCCATGTGGCCCATTTTGAATGCAAGTAAGTGCAGGGTGCACGTGGGGGCTTGGGGAGGGCGAAAAATGGGCCTCCCGGAAGTTCAGGAAGGCCGGAAATGAACCCATTTCCCACTTCCAGAGAGCCTCCGGAGCCCAGGATGGCCGTTTTTGCCCTCCTGGAAGCTCGAGAAATGCCCCCTCCACCATGGTGCAGGAGGCCAACTAGGCTATGTGTTAAGTCTGGAGCATGGGTGCGAATGATGGAGACGAGCCAATGGAAACAGTGAACTTCAAACTTTTTATTTACATATTGTGACTGCTCAGCTCAAAGGCTGCTCAAGCCTTACTTGTATAGGCAACTTATTAACTACTTAACCAATAGCGAACCTGGAGCGCTAGCTCCATTTAACCAATAGGAATGGTCTGCTAGTGGCCAATCGGATGCCTCCAAACGGGCCAATCCGATCAGGCCATCAACAGCCAATCAGAAGTGCAGGGCCAGAACCCTGCACTAGACTTCAAGCTCAATGATAACTTTATTGGTATTATGCATTCACAACACCCCTTTCCCCCAGCTTCTGCCCACAGGGCACGGTTACATAGTCCTTAAAGTAGGACGGTTGTTTAATTAGTCTTTTCGATTTTCGCAAGGTGCCAGTCGGTTGGCTGCACTCTTGCTGAGGTAGATCGTTGTTTAGCGGTAAGGTTGCCTCTGGTTCTGAGTTTGCATTCTCGTTGTCATCAATATCACTGGCCATTTCCTGAGGTGCACTCACTCCGGTCCCAGGTTCCTGTTCCTGCGTTCCTGTTCCAATATCAGTCTCTTCGAAGGGGTTTCCTTCAAATAATAATTCGCTTTCCTCTCTATCTCCCCCCCCTCAGTTTGATCAAAAGGGAGTTCGGAATTGCGAGGTGGTAGCCACGATTGTAGCTGATCTATGTGGCTCTTCCAAAGTCTATCGTCAGGGCACTGAATGAGGTATGATCTAGGGCCGGTTACGCGGATTATGGTCGCTTTCACCCACAGCGGATCGCCCGAAAAGTTTTTAGCAAATACGAGATCGCCTACCTGGAAGGTATGGCATCTGCTGCTGGATCCGAGTGGCTTTTCGGGTTCGTAGGCTGGGTGTAAACGGTCGAGGTGGGAGCAGAGCTTTCGTCCCATTAGCAGTTCGGTGGGAGTTTTGTTGGTGACGCTGTGAGGTGTAATGTGCTGCAGGAAGAGTATCTGGTTGATTTTTCGTTGATGTTATCGTAATCGATCTTTTGCAGAGTCCTTTTGATGAATTGAACCATGCACTCAGCCCTACCGTTTGCAGCAGGATGCACAGGCGAAGTGAGCGCATGTCGAATGCCCCGGTCAGCCAAGTACTGCTTAAAAGGTAGCGCGGTAAATTGGGGCCCATTGTCGGATACCAGGACGTCTAGTAATCCGTGGGTTGCAAAAAGTCTTTCTAGTCTTTTGACTAGTGGTTGTATTGCTCATTCGGTGAATCTCAAGCCAGTTCGAGTAGGCGTCGATGGTTAGAAGAAATGTGTGGCCTTTGGTTGGCCCAGCAAAATCCAGATGGATGCGGGAGCAGGGTCCCCGTGGCGTCTCCCATTCGGTTGGGGTTGCCTTTGGTGGAGCATTGCTTACTTCTTGGCATCTCTTGCAAGTTTTCACGCATGATTCAATTTGCCTATCGATGCCTGGCCACCATGCATAGCTTCGTGCGAGGCCCTTCATGCACACGATGCCAGGGTGGCCGTCGTGCAAGGTTCTTAGCAACGTTTGTTGGAGTCATTCTGGGATAATGACTCTATCACCCCAGATGACTAGCCCTTCTGCGAGAACAACTCTGTTTGACGACTTTTGAATGGTGCAAAGTCGTCTGGTACTTGGTCCAATGGCCATCCGTGTTCCACCCATGTGAGGACTCGCGCCAAGATGGGGTCGCGTTTTGTTTCTCTCGCGATGTCACAGGCAGTCAATGGCGGCATGTGGAGTGTCTCGATCTGCAATGCTGTCATCGTTGGTGCAAGATCGTTGATAGTTTCAGGGAGCGGTGTATGGCTCAGTGCATCAGCGTGGGGAATAGCTTTCCCCGGACGATATTGTAGCCGATAATTGTAGGCAGCCAAGAATTCTGACCAGTGGGTCATTCGGGGAGATAGTATGTAGGGAGTTGGTTTGTCCCCAGCAATGATCCCCAGCAATGGTTTGTGGTCAGTTACAATGGTGAAATTTCGGTCGTACACGTATTCATGAAACCTCTTAACTGCTGACACAATTGCCAAGGCTTCCTTATCAATTTGGCTGTAATTTCGCTCGGTTTTCGAGAGCGTCTTTGAAAAGTAAGCAACAAGGGCTTCGTTACCATTAGGTAATACATGACTCAAAATGGCACCTACTGCAAAAGGCGATGCATCACAGGTTATGTTTAATGGCAAAGTCTCATTGTATTGCATAAGCATGGCGTCCGAAGTCAGTAGTTTTTTCACATTACGGAACGCCTGCTCTTCTTTGTGACCCCATACCCATTTTGCTTTTTTGTCTAAAAGACGATGTAGCGGTTCAGCAATAGTAGCTTTGTGTGGCAAGAAAACATTATAGAAGTTGATGAGGCCTAGGAACGCCTGGAGGTCGGTCTTGTTCTGGGGTCTGGGAGCGTTCTTTATTGCTCTTAATTTACTATCAGTAGGGTGAATACCCTGACTGTCAATTAGGTACCCTAAGAATTCAACATGGTCGGTACACATTTTGCATTTATTTTTTTTAACTTTCAGGCCTGCTTTCTGAAATTTTTGCAATACTAATCTTAAACGTTCCCGCAAAATTTTTTGAGTGGGGGCAGCAATAAGTGCGTCGTCAAAATAGGGGACAACGCCCTTGATCCCCTGCAACAGTCTCCCCATTAGGCTCTGAAAGATCCCTGGGGCTACACTGACTCTGAATTGCAGCCTTGTACACTTAAATGCGCCACGGTGTGTTACGATAGTCTGTGCCTGTGCCGTTGTTTCGTCAACCGGCAATTGCTGGTAAGCCTGAGCTAAGTCGAATTTAGCGAAGACTTTTCCGCCCCCCAGGCAATGGAGGAGGTGCTGTACTACCGGCACTGGATACAGTTTCTGTTGCAGGGCGTGGTTCAGGGTGGCCCGGTAAACCCCGCAAATTCGAATGGAGCCATCCAGTTTAATGGGTGTCACAATCGGCATTTCCCAAGGGGAGTGATCCGTTGGCTGTAAAACTCCCTGGGCAATCAACTTATTTAGCTGCTCGTCGATTTTCGGTTTTAGAGTGAATGGAACTCGACGGGGCTTAAGGCGGATGGGCGCTATCTTTGGGTTCAGGCTAAAGGATATCGGGGTCCCCTTGTACTCGCCTAACTTTTCCTCGAAGACGTCCTTGAATTCGCGGGCGAGGTCTTCCTCCCAGTCACGGCTGCTGATTTGATTAATGCCTGCCACTTTGATGCCGAGTGGTGCGAACCACTGTAGGCCCAACAGGCTAGGCCGGTCTTTATCGATCACCCTAAGTAAGGGTAAGTATGCCCTGCGGTTCTTGAATGTAACTCGGACTCGGCTGGATCCCGCAACTGGAAATCGGTTCCCCTGGTAGTCCTTTAGGATGAGCCATTGAAATTGAAGGTCTTGGCGCCGGATTGTGGGGATGAGTTGCTTGAGGGTCTTCCATGAGACCATCGAGAGGGATGATCCTGATTCTACTTCCATTGGGCAGGGCCGATTTTCAATGTTCATGTTGACCCGAATTTTCTGAACGTCTAGGGAAGAGGCATGGCCAATAGTGAGTGTTTGGTGTGCCTCTTCTCGTCTTACCAGATGATTCACGAGTCGATTTCCGTAGGAGTGGTTGACTGGTTCCTGTCGATTGGCGGAGATTGGTTCCTTTCGAGGTCGGGTTGGATCCAAGGAGGCTTCTGCAGGCCCGTCTGATGTGGCCTCGTTTCCTGCACTCGTGGCAGAGTGCATCGCAGAATTTGCAGTCAGAGCGAAAATGGTTGGCCTCGCAACCTGCGCAGGGTTGTTGGAACTTTGGGCGTTGTTCCCGATCGGTCTGTAGGCGATGGACCTCTTCTTCATCGCTGTCTGACGACGAAGAGTGGTCCTCATAATGGGCCGTGGAAAGCTGCCCTTCTGCGCTAGGTGAAATTTCGCCGGCCGGCTGGTGGGCGTGAGTGTGATTTCAGCGTAGTTGGGTAGCCGACTTCTTGGTTGCCTCCGCTGCCGTGGCTTCAGTTATGGAGTCCTTAAGGGTGATGTCGCCCTTTGCCATTATTTTGCTCTGCTCGTTTAGGGCGTCAAGCCCTAGGACTACCCTGTCTCTCAAAGCCTCTTCCAGGTCGGTGAATTCACACAGGCCTCCCAAGTTTCGGAGGTCTGCAACAAAATCGGCGACGCTTTCTCCTTTCCGCTGGTTCCATTGATAGAACTCGTGTCATCTTACGAGCGTTGGAACAGCGGGTGCGTAGTGGGCTCTTAGTAGTGGTTCGAGGACGTCCCAGTCCATGGTCTTCACTTCAGCCGGTTTTACCAATGCCTTAGCCATCTTAAAAACCGTTGGGCCGCAGTGTGTCAGAAACACCGCCCGTTTCTTTCCGGCCGTGGCATCCTTTAGATTATTTGTTTCCAGAAACATTTGGAAACGATCCATGTTAGACTCCCAGTCTTCTTGAGCCGGGTCGAACGGAGCGGGTGGTATGGCGCCGCCGGACATGGTTTCGCCGTTTTGTGCTTCAGTCATGTGCTTAGTTGGCTCTGATGTCATCCAATCCCACCTTCATTGCCAGTGTTAAGTCTGGAGCATGGGTGCGAATGGAGACGAGCCGATGGAAACAGTGAACTTCAAACTCTTTATTTACATTTTGTGACTGCTCAGCTCAAAGGCTGCTCAAGCCTTACTTATACAGGCAACTTATTAACTACTCAACCAATAGCGAACCTGGAGCGCTAGCTCCGTTTAACCAATAGGAATGGTCTGCTAGTGGCCAATCGGATGCCTCCAAATGGGCCAATCTGATTGGGCCATCAACAGCCAATCAGAAGTGCAGGGCCAGAACCCTGCACTAGACTTCAAGCTCAATGATAACTTTATTGGTATTATGCATTCACTATGCCCACCCTGGCCATGCCCACTGGCAGAGAACCGGTTGCTAACTTTTTTTGAAGCCCACCCTTTCCCCCGGGCCCTGTTTTGGTCAGCAGAGTGCTGCAGGAGGCCATCCAGGTTAAAAAACGGGGCATTGATGAGTGTGTGTGTGTGCAAGAAAACCCACAACTCCAGCACGCAAGCTATTCCGCTGATTTTGGGGTCATATTTTCTCAGGATGAAGGCAACAGCAAGGCAACTTCAAAATTTTGCCATGAAAACCACATGGAATACTTCATATAATTGCCAGTGATGGGGCCTTGATATAAAGGCCGAAATATTTACAGACCGATAACGCAGAATTCTGTTCTTTTTACTTTCATTAATTTTAAACGCAAAATATCCTGCTTATCTCTGCTCTCCCCATGGCCCTATTTTACAAAAATTCATTACTTCAGCACAGCGATTGCCATGATTTGCTGTTGCTTCTGACTTCTAACCAAAAGAGACAATCCCCTCCCAAAACTTAAAAGAGTACCTTTTAAAGACCACATGTTGGGGAAAAGTACAGATTCTATGCTGTGTTCCATCCAATCTCCATCACTTTCCATGACAAGATTTCACCATCTAAGATCCAGAACTGTACTTTTTAATATTAAAAAGTTACTCAAAAATGGAGAAATCCAGCCTACGCCTGAATTCTAATAAACGCTCCTTTCAACCCTAGAATGTATCTTGGGACCATGTTTATTTGGAGGGCGGTCATTCCTTTTTGTATTACATGCCGACAAAAATATTTCGTCCTGCTAGCACTTTGGATCATCCAATGCGGGGTTACATACAAATCCATTCGGTTGTGAATATGCACTGCAGAGCAATTTCACTCTGAGCAGAAGTACATTTATTAACTTTATTTATTTAATTAAATTTTATCCTGACTTTATTAGTGTTTGCAATTAATACCTAAAACTCTGTGGAGATTCTCAGTCATCCAGGTCATGGTTTTCCCAAAGGTGCTTTTTTTTGAGACAACTGGACTTTCTGTTTTTTCTTTGAAGACGTTTCGCTTCTCATCCGAGAAACTTCTTCAGCTCTGACTGGATGGTGGGGAATAGAAGGATTTATACTCCTTGTAGACATTTGCATTCTTTTAAAGAGTCATTGAGGGTACCCAGAGGTTTATCTGTGTCCTCAGGGTCACCTGAGCAATGCAAATGGATGTGCAGCCTTCTTGGAACTGCTGAAAGGACTGTGTTGCAGATTGGAGATTGATGATGTGGTATCCCTCCCCTTCTGTTCAGAGAGGCTGTTCAATTTTGACATAGATGGCCTCTTTGACCCCTCTTTCAAACCAGCTGCCCTCTCTGTCCAAATATGGACTTTGCTGTCTTCAAAAGAGTGGCCTAAAACTCCTTACTCGAATTGAGAGAGAGAGTAACTGACCAAAAGTCACCCAATTAGCTGTTATTGCAGGACTAGAACTCATAGTCTCCTGGTGATTGGTTCAAAGATACCCCACTTGCTTTGAGGCCCAAGGTAGGACTAGCATTCCCAGTCCCCTGGTTCAGTGGTGGGATTCAATTTTTTTTACTAGCGGTTCTGTGGGCGTGGCTTGGTGGGCGTGGCTTAGTGGGCATGGCAGAGGAAGGATACTATAGAATCTCCATTCCCTCCCCACGTTACTAACCTGCTTTCCAGCTCCGTTCTCCTGTGTAGGGCAACAAAAGAAGACCCAGCTGATCAGGAGGCAGAGAATAGATGGGGGCGGGGCCAGTCACAGGTGAGATTTGCCAGTTCTCCAAACTACTCAAAATTTCTGCTAACACCAGAGATGAAAAATAAGGATGAATCGGAATATTATATAATTTGGAATAGATTTTACTCTTGATGGGGAGAGAAAGGAAGGGTTTAACATTGAAAAGAGTTGTTAAGAGGACATTTGTGATCATGAGACTTAAATAATACCAAGAATGTTGGAAGATGTAAGTAAGGATGAACAAATGTATGTATGTATGTGTATGTATGTATGTATGTATAGTATGTATAGTATGTATGTGTATGTATGTATGTATGTATGTATGTATGTATGTATGTATGTATAGTATGTATGTGTGTATATGTATGTATGTATGTATAGTATGTATGTGTATGTATGTATGTATGTATGTATGTATAGTATGTATGTATGTATGTATAGTATGTATGTGTGTATATGTATGTATGTATGTATAGTATGTATGTGTATGTATGTATGTATGTATGTATAGTATGTATGTATGTATGTATGTATAGTATGTATGTGTATGTATGTATGTATGTATAGTATGTATGTGTGTATATGTATGTATGTATGTATAGTATGTATGTGTGTATGTATGTATGTACAAATATATATATAAGACCTATATTCTATTACATTTCACTAGAACGATGACCAAACATTATGTCATATCAACTCCACCACATTCAATGTTTTTTAAATGTTATGTTTAATAAAAAATTGTAAAAAAGAAGAAAATCTCCATTACCAGTTCTCTAGAACTGGTCAGAACCTGCTGAATACCACCTCTACCCTCCTTCTAGGCCAGAACCTTAACCATTTAACCAAAGGAACGATGATTGAAGAAGACTTGCTAAGGGAAGTTGAATAACAGTTGGTCTGAATTCCAATGTATGTAGGACAAACTGCTGGTGTAAGAAAATGGTCACCAAAGGAGAGAAGAGACAGGAAACAACCCAGGCAGGAACCACAAGTGCAGAATTAAGAATCCCATTGAATTGCATCTTAATGTTCAGGCTTCACCTGCCCAGGATCTCTGCATCCCTTTAGCAGCTGCTCATTTCCCTAATTATGAGCTATTCTTCGCCCTCTGGTACAAGATCAACTGAACAGCCCTTGGCAGCCAACAGACACTGGTTTTGTCAGGGAGCGGCTATTTATTACTTGTGTAAAGTACATTAAGTATCAAGTGTCTTGTCTTGATTAATGATACTAATTACACTAATGTGTCAAAGCGGGTGCAAAAGAGAAAGAAGTGTTTATTTTTGTTTGTGCTTTCAGTTCAGGAGGGTTATGTTACTTCACCAGCCTTCAATTCATCATGCCTATTGGCTCCTTGCTTGTGTTCCGCTTCTTTTTCTTACAATTCATGGGTCAGAATTTCATTTTCAGGGGAGTTTTGATCAGGGGTGCCCAACCTTGGCAACGTTTCAGATTTGTGGACTTCAACTCCCAGAATTCCCCAGCCAGCATGGGAAGTTGAAGTCTTAAAATGGCCAAAGTTGGACATGTCTGGTTTAGAGCAGGAGTTTGCAACCCCTGGGCTCACCACAGCTTGACTTATGTGAGTGGTGGCCCAGCGTGTGCCCATATTCAGCATGTGCCCGCTCTCTACAACAGGGGTCTCCAAACTTTGGGACCTCAGGGACCACCAAACTCATAATTTTAAATCCTGCAGACCAGAGACCCTGGGAAAATCCCCCCAAAAAGTCTGCAGGAAAATTCCCCACCCTGTTTTCCTACCGATTGATCATTCTTTATTTGGGATCACAGGAGACAATCTCCAGTTCTATTCTTGGGGGTGGGGGGAAGAGAGACTTTTGGCGTCATGCAAGGAAAGCAGCAGAAGCAGCAGAAGTCTTTCGTTTTCTCCCCCAAACTCTGCCAGAAAATGAGACTTTGATGGCGCAGCCTCTTGGAGCAGAATGCCTTGCAGAGTCCCAAAGACTTATTTCTGGCGAAGTTTGGGGGAGAGAAAGAAAGACTTTTGCTGCTTTCCTTGCATGCAGTCAAAAGCAGAAGAAGAAAGAAGCGGGAAGAAGCAGCCCAGTGGCCAGGGCAAGTTTCCCCCCCCCTCCACTCTTTCCTCCCTCCTCTGACTATCTTGTGTTGTTCACAATGCAAGCGACACAAGCCTTGTGTTCCCGCACTGCCTGGATTAATTGCTTTGGGGGGTATTCTGGGGATGACATTTCTCTGCAGACCACCAAACTTTTCTTGTGGACCACCAGTGGTCCCTGGCCCACTGATTGGTGATCACTGCTCTAGAAAGAGTACAGAGAAGAGCAACAAAGATGATTAAGGGATGGAGCAGAGGTGAGATTCAGCAGGTTCTGACTAATTCTGGAGAACCGGTAGCGGAAATTTTGAGTAGTTTGGAGAACTGGTGAATCCCACCTCTGACTGGTCCCGCCCCCATCTCTTCTCTGCCTCCCATTGAGTCCCAGCTGATTGGCTGGGTCTTCTTTTGTTGCCCTGCACAGGAGAACAGAGCTGGAAAGCAGGTTAGGGGGGTGTTGAGGGAATGGGGATTTTACAGTATCCTTCCTTCCCTTGCCATGCCCACCAAGCTATGCCCAGAGAACTGGTAGTAAAAAAAATCCCGTCACTGGGATTAAAACATCTAAAGAACGGTTACTGAAACTGGGTATGTCCAGTCTGATGAAAAGAAGGACTAGGGGAGACATGATAGCAGTGGTCCAATATCTCAGGGGCTGCCCCAAAGAAGAGGGAGTCAAGCTATTCTCCAAAGCACCTGAAGGCAGGACAAGAAGCAATGGGTGGAAACTAATCAAGGAGAGAAGCAACTTAGAACTAAGGAGAAATTTCCTGATGGTTAGAACATTTAATCAGTGGAAAAACCTGCCTCCAGAAGTAGTAAATGCTCCAACACTGGAAGCTTTTAGGAAGATATTGCATAACCATTTGTCTGAAGTGGTGTAGGGTTTCCTACTTAAGCAGGGGGTTGGACTAGAAGACCTCCAAGGCCCCTCCCAACTCTGCTATTCTATTCTATTCTATTCTATTCTATTCTATTCTATTCTATTCTATTCTATTCTATTCTATTCTATTCATTATTAAATCTGTGTCCAGCTTTTGCAATTGGTCCTTTTTAACTTTTTATTTATTCCCTTATATGGAATTGTATTTATACTTTTACAGTTCTCATAGATACTGTATTAATATTAAACATAGTCTACCTGTAAATCTTAATGATACCATAATCTTATATTTCATTTAGCTATTTTATCTTCAGTTGCTGCTTTGTAATTTATCCAAATTACATAAATTCATTTTCATCTTTAAAATGTTATACTTACAGTCTTCATGGTATCCACAATTTTATAGTTTGTGCTAGTGATCTAAATCTAACATATTTCTTTGTAGATATAGGACAGACTGCTGCCATAATGGGACAGCTGTCATTTTATTGTTGAATATTGTGTTATGCTGGCTGATGACAGAAATAAAGAGACTTGTTTTGACCATTCTGTCTCACAGTGAAACACTGAGGATGGGTTTGCAATATATCCATTTTAAGGGCCTTAAATGTTGTATTTCTGGAGCTATCACAGTGAAGGTCTCAGGCAGGAATGATCGGATCCTCATTTAAGGTCCAATTAAACTGATCTATTGTTACTCAGCAGGAACGTGGTGGCTCAGTGGCTAAGACGCTGAGCTCGTCAATCAGAAAGGTCAGCAGTTTGGCGGATCGAATCCCTAGCACCACATAATGGAGTGAGCTCCTGTTACTTGTCCCAGCTTCTGCCAACCTTGCAGTTCGAAAGCATGTAAAAAAATGCAAGTAGAAAAATAGGGATTCTTTGGTGGGAAGGTAACAGTGTTCCATGCACCTTTGGTGTTTAGTCATGCTGGCCACATGACCACCGAGACGTCTTCGGACAGCGTTGGCTCTTCGTCTTTGTAACGAAGATGAGGACGGCCATTGAGCCGGAAACGACTAGCATGTATGTGTGAGGAGAACCTTTTACCTTTAATGCTACTCCGGCCTATGTGCAGGTCTATTTTCAATTAACAGTTAGTACTTCCTTGGAATTAACAGAATTCAAGGGAGATTGGACTTTGTTCATGGGTAATCACAAAGGGATTCCAGGCTGATTCCTCTTTTAATTCCATCCTCGGGTTCTGCTACTCCTTTTTCTACAGAAGATGTAAATTTGTCAGGTTCTGAAAACTCAAAAGAAAAAAAGACGAGCAGAGTTAAGAGTTGTAAGCAGCTTTCTTTATTGTTCCTCATCTAAAGACAGAAATCTTGCCCAATCAAAACAGCTTCTAGGGAGGAGAAGCTCTCCCAATTTCTCCCAACCGAACGGTGGTGGAATCTCCAGTTAGATTGGAAGGAGGGGTGAAGAGGGCCTGAGTTTAGAGTCTTTGCAGTACAATAAGCAGCAGAGTCCGCTGAGATTCTTATAACATAGTTGACTAGCAGTAGAACTACTGTTGAGATTCTTCACGAATGGTGCTGGTTGCTTTCACTTGACACAAACTATCTAAACCAGGGGTGTCCAACCTTGGCAACTTTAAGCCTGGAGGACTTCAACTCCCAGAATTCCCCAGCCAGCTGGCTGGGGAATTCTGGGAGTTGAAGTCCTTCAGGCTTAAAGTTGCCAAGGTTGGACACCCCTGATCTAAACTTTACTCTCTCTTGGCCCTCGGGAGTGCAGTCTTTCCCTTCTGGGAATCCAGACTACATTCCATCAAAGCTTTTCCTGCCATGGGAATCCAACAGATGCAGGTAGTCCTTGAGTTACAATAGTTCATTTAGTGACCGAAATTTCGATTGCTAAGGGACACATTTGTTAATTGAGTTTTGTCTCATTTTATGAGCTTTCTCGTCGTAGTTGTTAAATTTAGTTTCCCCATTGACTTTGGTTGTCAGAAGGTCACAAAAGGGGATCACATGATCCCCGGGACACTGCAGACGTCCTAAATGTGAGTCAGTTGCCAAGTGTCCGAATTTTGATCAAGTGGCCATGAGGATGCAACAAAGATCGTAACTGTGAAAAAATGGTCATAAGCCACTTTATTCAATAGCGTTGTAATTTTGAACGGTCAGTAAATGAACTGTTGTAAGTGGAGGACTACCTGTAGTTACTTTGTTCAAATCTATACTCTTTTTCTGGGAAGTTCTGCAATATTGGAAAGAAATAGGAAGCTGAGCAAAGAATTCTTCTTATTGACTGCTGAGGGGAAATCGCTGTCATTTTTGAGGTTTGGGGCAACTGTGTTGGTGAACAACAGATGCAGCAGATGCAAAATGCCCCAAGCGTCTCTTGACAGACCACAGAGAAGCCCACAAGCAAGGAGGGGCACCTTGACCCGGTAGCTCAGACTTGAACTGTGGAGTCCTTGGTCCTCTCTGGGTTTGAGAGAAATGAAGAATGAAGGAGATAAGAGTGACCGTTCTGACCTGGGCTTCCTTAGAAAGCATAAAACCCAGTCTTAGTCCTGGCAAAACCTCTTTTATTTCCATGGCTGTGAATTACGTTCATTCACAGCCTGCAAAGCTTCACACAAACAGTCTTTCAGGGGAATGTTTATAAACATCCACCTTATCACACTTGGAATGCTGCCAGAGAACTAATTGCCAAACGCAGGGCAAGGCCAAACTTGATACACAGTCAAACAGAACTTTTCAAAGCTTGAATCGACCAGACGAACTAATTGCTTCCTGCAAAAGCTCACATCCCGTTTGCTCCTTTTTTATGTCCTATGGGAGGGGCCAATCATTTCCGAGGTGTGGTCTTACTCCTGAGTTGACCCTGCTTTCTCAATTGTTCTTGTCTTCTGGTAGCCCAGCGCATGCACAGGCTGGGAACCAGTACCAGAAACTCCCTCACCTCATTGCTGTCTGAGTCTGAAGGCAGATGATAACTGCCAGCCTGCCCTGGCTCCATCCCTACCTCCGATACAGAGCCTCATCCGAACCCTCCTCAGCCTCCGAGAATGGCCTAGGTTCTTCCCCAAGCTACTCACTACTGTCCAACTCTACTGCCAGCTCTGTCAGCCACCAGCGGGCCACAACAGTGACCATATAACACCTTTCAACAAAAAGGATACCCACACAACTTTATCAAAAAATGCTAATTATTCATCCCACTATAGCACAACCAATACAAGCTATGAAAAAAAAGATAGCCCTGCCATAGATAAAAAATGTATTAGAAACAACCAAAAGACCGTTTCAGTCAGGAGTGGGATTCATTTTTTTTAACAACCAGTTCTGTGGGCGTGGCTTATTTGGTGGGTGTGGCTTGGTGGTCATGTGTCTGGCTGGGCATGGCCAACTCAACATCACTCACATCAAGGCACGCATCTGCTCGCTTGCCCATTCATGACTGTGGGGATGGTCTCATGACTGTAAGTGTGAAAAATGGTCATAAGTCACTTTTTTCAGTGCCATTGTAACTTTGATTGGTCACTCCACACAAGCAAAGTACCAGCAAAGAAGCAAAAAAATAACTCCAGAGACGTTCCAGAGACAGGAAGTCTAGTCCTGCCAAGAATGTAATAAGAGTTAATGGAGAGGCAGTTTCTGTAAGCAACACCAGAATGTTTCCTTCCGGCATTTTTTACAGGATTAGGCCAGTAATTTCTTCTAACAACTGGTTCTCTAAACTGCTTAGATTGTTAACAACCAGTTCTAGCAAATAGGTGCAGAATCTCACCCCTGGTTTCAGTCCCATAGTATTACTGTAGTAAACCAACCAACAAAACATCTTCAATAAATCAAAATTATAGCTATAACAATAGTGCTTAGACACATAAATACCACTTCATAGTGCTTTACAGCACTTTCTAAGTGGTTTACAAAGTCAGCCTATTTCCCCCAACAATTTGGGTCCTCATTTTACTGACCTCATAAGGAGGGAAGGTTGAGTCAACCTTGAGCTGGTCAGGATCGAACTCCAGACTGTGGGCAGAGTTTTCCTGCAATGCTGCTTTTATAACCATAAAAGAGGACCTGACCTGGGGTGCTCACATTGCAGCCCTGGTCAAAAGGGCCCAACAGAGATTATACTTCCTGAGACTTCTCCGAAAACTATAACTGAATGAAAAACTGCTGGTGACCTTCTACCGCTGCACCATAGAGAGTATCTTAACTTACTGCACCTCTGTAGGGTTTGCCAATTGCACAGTGGCAGATAGGACAGAACTCCAGAGGGTTAACGTCATTGCCCAGAGGATCATGGGTTGCCCTCTCCCCTCTTTGGAAGAGCTTTACAGCTCCTGCTGCCTTAAGAAAGGTCAAAACATTCTCAAAAATCCGTCTCATCCTGGGCACCCTTTTTTTGAACTATTACCATCTGGCAGACAGTACAGAATAATAAAAACAAGGAAATAGGCTGAAAAACAGCTTCTATCCCAGGGCAGTAGCTCTGTTGAAATCTACTGTATAGTGCAGCATTGGTGCAGTGTTGGGGATTTTCAATTCAATGTGTGGAGTGTGAAGGATGTGTGTTTGTGTTGATTTTCATGGTTATGATGTGCATTGAAGATGGTGTTTCATTTTATTGTACGAGGTGCAATGAAAATAAAGTAAAAGTAAACTAACCACTGCACCTCTTACTTCCTTGTACTTCCTTACTTCCTTGTTCCTTGTACTTGCAATTGTCACAGCATCCCCATGATAATGTGACCAAAAGTTGGCCGCTGGGCAACCAGCATGTATTTACGATGCTTGCATCATCCTGGGGTCATGCGATCACCATTTGCAACCTTGCCAGCTGGCTTCCCACAAGGAAACTCAATAGGGGAAGCCAGATTAGATTAACGACTGTAGGAACCAGCCAACTGTAGTGATTTGGTTTCCCTTTTTACAACCCCGTCATTCCTTAATTTGGGATAGAGTCTGGGCAACTGGATGGAGCTGAGCATTTACTGGCCGGATGCCCTTCCTAACGCCTATGCAGAGTTCACGGAAATATCTTTTTTTTTTTGTGCCCTGGGAGAGAAACATCTGCCACTACCCAGGAACGAACTCTCAAGCTGGTGAGTGGGATGCGAGCATCTTCACCACTAGGCCTCAGTGATTTGCTTATCAACCAGGGCCAAAACAACAACAACCCCTCATAAAATTGAGAGTGAATCACTTAACTCACTTAGCGACTGAAATCCTGGTTTCAATTGCGGCCTGGTTTCAATTGAGGACAACTTGTACTTTGATTGGTTTGCAGGGTTTGGGTAGAGATGGGTGGGAGCAAGTCAGCCGGAGAGGAGATGCTTCCAGCTTCTTTCTTCAACAGCTGGGAGGATTTTTAAAAAAAACAAAATGGCAGCTCCCTAACTCACTAGGTCATTGGAGATTGTGTGCTGCCAGGGTCGGAGGCAGGGCTGGGCTGCCCTCTCTCTAGAGAGCCCCTAGCTAAGATTCTGTGGGGTTGGAGAACCCCAAAATCCACTCCTGGCTGGCCCCGCCCTGCTCCTCCCAGGAGTCCCCACATGGCCCATTTTGGATGCAGGGAAGTGCAGGGCGCACAGAGACTCAAGGAGGGCGAAAAATGGGCCTCCTGGAAGCTTGGGAAAGCCAGAAATGGGCCTGTTTTCAGCTTCCAGGGAGCCTCCGGAGCCCAGGGAGGCTGTTTTCATCCTCCCAGAGGCTTGAGGAAAGCCTCTGGAGCTTGAGAAGGGCAAAAATGCCTCCACCCACCAAGGTGCAGGAGGTTGACTAGGCCACGCCCACCCAGCAAATGGGCAGAGAGCCCTTTGCTAAAATTTTTGAAGCTCACCCCTGATCCAGGGTGAGATAATTGCCCCCAGGAAGTGGCTAATTCGGGCACTCAAATCATCCCTGTGCTCGTGTCCTGCGTGCAAATCATTTGCACACAATCCATGCACCCTGGAGGAAAAGCAAAGGCCGGGTTTCACCAATCTTGCCAAGCCATCCGGGGAGAGAAAGGGGCAGCTGCAATGGACATGACATATCTATGTCTCTGTCTGTCAGGTCAGCTAAAAGCAGCTCGGGATCATCAGCTTAAGATAGAATGGCAGGGAGCAGAGGAGGATCCAGCTGAGATTTCCCTTCAAAAGCGATGGAAGTTACAGTTAAGATATCTGCAAAAAGGAAGGAGAGAGGATTCCAGTGTGTGTGTGTAGGTATGGATAATAGGGTTTCCTTGCAGAGGTTTGGGGACCTGCTCGCCATGCTGTCCAGCTGTTTTGGATGCCGCCTCACTTGATGCAAAAGGCTTCGTGAGCAGCCTCGAGATCAAAGCGAAGGAGGCTAGAATGCAACTCAAGGTCATGACCCCTGAAACTAAATGCAGGGAAAATTCAGGACCAGCGTTAAGCTCTTATTTGTTCAGTGCATAGCTGAAAGTGATCACAACAGAACTGGATCGTTTAAAAGAAGAAAAAAAAAAAGGACTGGACAAATTTATTTACAGATAGTCCCGGAGTTACGATCACCATTCAGCCCAAAATGTATGCTGCTAAGTGAAACATAATGTTCAATGCAGAGAAAAGTAAAGTCCTGTACTTAGGCAAGAAAAACCAAAAGTACACATATAGACTGGGTGAGACCAAGCTTAATAGCAGTAACTGTGAGAGGGATCTTGGAGTCTTAGTGGACAACCAGCTAAATAGGAGCCAGCAATGTGCAGCAGCAGCCAAAAATGCCAATCTTAAGTTGCATTAACAGAGGGATACAATCGAGATCAAGGGTACTAATACCACTTGATAAAGCCCTGGTAAGACTACACCTAGAGTACTGTATCCAGTTTTGGTCACCACACTATAAAAACAATGTTGAAACTCTGGAAAAAGTGAAAAGGAAAGCAACAGGAAGATTAGGGGACTAGAGGCTAAAACATACGATGAACAATCGCAGGAACTGGACATTGCTAATGTAGTGAAGAGAAGGACCAGGGGAGACATGACAACACTGTTCCAATATTTGAGAGTCTGCCACAGAGAGGAGGAAGGGGTCAAGCTATTTTCCAAAGCACCTGAAGGCCAGATAAGGAATAATGGATGGAAACTGAACAAGGAGAGATTCAACCAGGAAATAAGGAGAAATTTTCTGACCACGAGATCAATCAACCAATAGAACAGGTTGCCCTCAGAAATTATGGGGGCTTCATCATTGGAAGCTTTCAAGAAGAGACTGGGCTGCCATTTGTCAGAAATAACGTAGGGTCTCCTGCTTGGGCTGGGGGTTGGACTAGATGACCTACAAAGTCCCTTCCAACCCTGTTAATCTGTTAAACATTTGTTAAGTGAGTTTTACTCCATTTGACCACCTTTCTTGCCCGAGTTGCTCAGTTAATCCCTGCATTTGTTAAGTTAGTAACCCAGCTGTTAAGTGAATCCGGCTTCCTCAATGACTTTGCTTGTCAGAAAGTTGGCAAAGGGGATCGGATGGCCCGGGACACTGCAACCGTCATAAATATGAACCAGTTTCCATGCATCTGAATTTTGGTCATGTGAATCACGGAGAGGCTGCATTGGTCGTAAGTGTGAAAATGGTCATAAGTCACTTTTTCCAGTTCTGTTTTAACTTTGAACAATCACTAAATGAAGGTGTTGTATGCCAAAGACTACCTTTATTGGAGGATTGGAAGTTATCAAATGTGCTTTTTCTAGAAGGCAACTGGACTTCCTTGGGGTTTTTTTTTCTTTGCAAACATTTTGTTTTTCATCCAAGAACCTTCTTCAGTTCAGAACTGAAAAAAAAACCCTCCCAGGAAAGCCCAGTTGCCTTTTGAGAAAAGCAGCTTTGGGGCAGCCATGACCTGGATGATGGAGAATCTCCACAGACAGGTCAATTAACACCCACATCTAGTGGTCAAATTCATTTGGAATGCCCAGTTAATGAATTTCAGCAGATATTCCATAAAAGGAGAATCTATTCCTGAGCTCCAGTTCTCATATCATAAACATCTATGAAATTGAACAATTGTGTCAGGGAATTCAAAAGCATTGTGTTGAGAAGGAAGGAAGGAAGGAAGGAAGGAAGGAGGAGGGAAAGAAGAAAAAGAAAGGGGAGGGAAGGGAAGGGAAGAGGAAGGAAGGAAGGAAGGAAGGAAGGGAGAAAAGGAAAAGAAGAAAAGAGGAAAGAGCACTTAAACTTATATACTGCTTCAAAGTGCTTTACAGCCCTCTCTAAGTATTTTACAGAGTCAGTCTCTTGCCCCCAACAACCTGGGTCCTCATTTTAACCACCTCAGAAGGAGGGAAGGCTGAGTCAACCTTGAGCCTGGTGGGATTCCCAACTGTTGAACTGCTGGCAGTTGGCAGTCAGCAGAATTAGCCTGCAGTTTTGCATTCTGACTGTTGCACCACCACAGCTCATAAAGAGAGAAAGAGGATGGAAGGAAAGAAAAGGAAAGGAAAGGAAAGGAAAGGAAAGGAAAGGAAAGGAAGGAAGGAAGGAAGGAAGGAAGGAAGGAAGGAAGGAAGGAAGGAAGGAAGGAAGGAAGGAAGGAAGGAAGGAAGGAAGGAAGGAAGGAGATATTTAAGGAAGGAAGAACACTTATTGAGTTGAGCTGGGGGGACTAAAAGAAGATCATTTTCCCATTTTTGTTGGAAACAAGAATAACACAGTTAGTAATGTAGCTACTGTAGCTGTCATTCTTGTTTTTCATCAGTGTGCCATAAACGTTACAGAATATAAGAAAAGAGCTTCTTGTCTATTGAGGTTATCATCCAAATTTGACCAGGTCAAACCAAAAGAAGGGCAAAAGAAGAATGAGCATGGAAACAATTTACTCTTTAGTTGTTGATGTTCTTTTCCCCTTTCAACTGTGGATCATATAAAAATACTGGATAGCATTAAATGAAAGCTCCATGGGAACAATTGAGGTGGGATAGAAAAGAAGGGAGGGAAGGAAGGAGGGAGGAGAAGGAGCTGAAGGAAGGAAGGAGGGAAGGAAGGAAGGAAGGAGAGGGAGGGACAGACGGAGGAGAGGTAAGGGGAAGGAAGGAAGGAAGGAAGGAGAGGGAGGGACAGAGGGAGGAGAGGTAAGGGGAAGGAAAAAAGGAAGGAAGGAAGGAAGGAGGGAAGGAAGGAGGGAAGGAAGGAAGGAGAGAGGAAAGGAAGGAAGGAAGGAAGGAGAGGGAGGGACAGAGGGAGGAGAGGTAAGGGGAAGGAAAAAAGGAAAAAAGGAAGGAAGGAAGGAAGGAAGGAAGGAAGGAAGGAAGGAAGGAAGGAAGGAAGGAAAACATAATGTAAGTGAAAGACATTTGAGGCATAAGAGGCACCAAGGAGGAATGGATGGAATATGTTGAGAAGCAGGACAACCTCTAGGTCAGGGGTGTCAAACTTGATTTCATGGAGGGCCGCATCAGGGTTGTGTTTAACCTCGGGGCCATGGTGGATGTGGCCAGCTCGATATCACTTGTGTCAGGGGTGCCTGCAGTGGTCCAAATGCTCTGTCAACAAAAACAGGCTCCTGAGCTCCTTTTTCAGCTGTAACCTCTGACTGCCGCCACCCCTCTCCATCTATTCTTTGCCTCCTGAGTCCCAGCTGATCGGCTGGCTCTTCTTTGGTTGCCCTGCACAGGAGAACGGAACTGGAAAGCAGGTTAGTGGGGTGGGGAGGGAAGGGGGATTTTGCAGTATCCCTCCCCTGCCACACCCACAAAGCCACACCCACAAAGCCAAGCCACACCCACCAAGCCATGCCCACAGAACTGATAGTAAAAAACATTAAATCCTACTACTGGGAGAGGCCATTAAATATGTCACATCAACTTGCAGCTCAATGCTAGCTGAATTCAAGCTTCCTTGGAAGACAGTTGTCCAACTTCTGCTTTGAACCATCCAACAACTTCCCTCAGTCACGGAGTCTACCGTCAATCTGTCCTTTCTGTTGTAAATGTTTTGTCCTGATTTTCAGCTAGAACGTATCCATAATTCAAAGTCATTACTCTGTATCCTATACTGGATAATACAGAATAAGTCTTGGAATCTCTCCCTTCCCTCTTTCCCAGATCATGCTTATTGTTCTTGTCAGGACAGGTGGCCCTCGATTTACAACAGTTTGTTTGGTGGCCATCCGAAGTTACAACGGCATTGAAAAAAGTGACTTATGACCGTTGTTCACAGTTACGACCTTTGCAGCATCCCCCAGGGTCACTTGATCAAAGTTCAGACATGTATTTATGACAGTTGCAGTGTCCCGGGGTCATGTGATCCCCTTTTGTGACCTTCTGACAAGCAAAATCAATGGGGAAACCATATTCACTTAACAACATGTGTCAGGATTCTAGCAGTCGCTCTAATTAAATCATGATTCTTGAGCCAAACTTCAAAAAAACTTCAAAGGATTTATTAGAGGTGACATACTGGCACTGCCCTGTATGAAGCCAACTCTGGCATACATCATTTACAGTTATCTGCCACCTTGTTTCCCCACTGGGTGTCTCAAACACCAGATTCTCCCATTGAGCACATTCAATGGGCTGGGTGTCATCATTCACGTTCTCCAATTAAATATGTTTGTGGGCAAAAACTCTGGTATTTTAGTTACAATCTTTTAAAGATAAGAGTTGGAATGTACTTTCGCTTTCAACTGCTCTTCCAGATTCCCTTCCTCCCACCCTCCTTTTTTATGGGAAATACTAAAACAGGCATAGGAAGTTAACACCGTGTAACTAATTTAACACCTTCTGCAATTCACTGAACAACTGTAGTAAGAAAGGTTGTAAAATGCGATAAAACTCAATTAGCAAATGTCTCACTTAGCAAAACATAAATGTTGGGCTCACATGTGGTCCTAAGGCAAGAAATATTTGCACCTCAAAATTTTCTTGGGGCTGACTTTGACTTCATCCATCCCAAGATTAAATGGTTACTTTTTGTTGCATTAGCCATATTATTTTAGCTAATTAGAGGAACCCCCCCCCAAAAAAACCCCAAAGGCTTAAATTCTGTTCTTGTTGGCAGGGCAACACTCTTGCCTTCTAATAAAACTCTGCAATTCTGCTATGAGAAAGTGTTAGTGTTGAGTCATGCATAATGCCAGCATCCTTCTAATTAAAATAATTGAACATTAACTAAAAAAAAAAAAACTGTCTGGGGATGCCCTGAAAATGTAACTCCGGTATTGAAGGCACCATTTTGCGTATGCAGAAAATTGGCCGTAATCCTTTAACGGTCTCTTTTTATCTATTAAAATAAAGTTTGAGGTGTCTAATTGATTTTTATCCCACCTTTATTATTGCTTATAAATAACTGAAGGCAGTGAAAATAGCTAATACTCCTTCCTCCTCCTATTTTCCCCTCAAGGACAACCTTGCAAGGTGGGTTGGGCTAAAAAGGAATGACTAGCTCAGAATCACCCAGCTGGTTTTCGTGCTTAAGGTAGAACTGTCTCCTGGTGATTGGCCCAAAGTCATAGTCCATGAAATCCAGATGGATGACTTTGGGTCCATCACTCTCTCTCAGCTCAACCCACCTCACAGGGTTGTTGTTGTTGTGGGGAAAATAGGAGGAAGAAGGAGGGTTATGGATGTTCGTCATCTTGAGTTTTTTATTTTTTTTATTTTTTAATAAAGATAATAATGAGTTTCCTTTTTCAGGATCCAATCTGGGTTGGTCACCAGAACCAGAGGTTTAGTCTCCTGAGCTTTCAGGCTCGTGCTGGAGCCCATCTTCAAAAATCTCTCTCCTGGAATACAGGTAGTCCTCGACCTACGACCATAATTGAGCCCCCATAATTTCTGTTGTTAAGTGAGACATTTGTTAAGTGAGTTTTTACAAACGTTCTTGCCACAATTGTGAAGTGAATCCCTTATCAGTTAATAACCCAGACAGAGGTGGTATTCAGTAGGTTCTGACCAGTTCTGGAGAACTGGTAGCTAACTCACCATGACCAACTCACCATGGCCAACTTGCCCCAGCCAACTCGCCATGGTTAACTTGCCACAGCCAACTTGTCATGGCTAACTTGCCACAGCCAACTCACCATGGCCAACTTGCCACAGCCAACTCGCCATGGTTAACTTGCCACAGCCAACTCACCATGGCCAACTTGCCACAGCCATCTCACCATGGTTAACTTGCCACAGCCAACTCGCCATGGTTAACTTGCCACAGCCAATTCACCATGGCCAACTTGCCCCAGCCAACTCATCATGGCTAACTTGCCCCAGCCAATTCACCATGGCCAACTTGCCACAGCCACCATGGTTAACTTGCCACAGCCAACTCATCATAGCCAACTTGCCACAGCCAACTCACCATGGTTAACTTGCCACAGCCAACTCGCCATGGTTAACTTGCCACAGCCAACTCACCATGGCTAACTTGCCACAGCCAATTCACCATGGCCAACTTGCCCCAGCCAACTCATCATGGCTAACTTGCCCCAGCCAATTCACCATGGCCAACTTGCCACAGCCACCATGGTTAACTTGCCACAGCCAACTCATCATGGCCAACTTGCCACAGCCAACTCACCATGGTTAACTTGCCACAGCCAACTCACCATGGTTAACTTGCCACAGCCAATTCACCATGGCCAACTTGCCCCAGCCAACTCATCATGGCTAACTTGCCCCAGCCAATTCACCATGGCCAACTTGCCACAGCCACCATGGTTAACTTGCCACAGCCAACTCATCATGGCCAACTTGCCACAGCCAACTCGCCATGGCTAACTTGCCACAGCCAACTTGCCGCGGCCAACTCACTGCAGGAGACCTTGCTGCAGGACAAGAGTTACACTAATATCAAGCAAATGGAGGAACAGAGTACTTAAAGGAAAGGTTCAGAAGGAGGGACAGAATGAAATGTGAATGGCAAAAATTAAATGATTTTTATTTACTTTAAGTAATTAAATAGAATTGTTAAATTGTCCTACAGTGAGTTGTCCCATGGAAAGTTGGCCATTGTGAGTTGGCTGCAGCAAGTTGGCTGTGGCAAGTTGTCCCATTCCTGGATCCAAAGGGCTGAGCTTCATGGCCTCAAGATACCCTTTTCAACTTTATGACTCTGTGATCTTTCTCTCCCTTCCCTGACAAAGCCACAACTAGGGGAGGAGATGCCCCCAGGCTATTTACGCGCTCTCCACATGATATGGAACAGGGTTAGGGGCGTTGTTTTTTTCTTTCTGCACCTGTTCCCTATAAATTTAAATTTAGCCTGAAGGCTTTGAGACAACCTCTAAGTAGGGAACAGGACAACATTTAAGGCCTCCCCCCATTAATCTGTCCAGCAAAATCAAGGCCGGTGTGTGTGTGTGTGTGGAGATTTTAGTGAGACAAAATTTGAGGCTATTTCAGCACTTGAGTTTGCCTTTCAAGGCTGGCTTCTTTAACAGATATTTAAAATATTGTCCTAGCTCTGTCCAGGGGAAAAAAAATAATCATTCTCATCCTTGAAAGAGATTTTGCTTCCCCATTTTACCTCGGGTGAGAATTCTCACAGGTGGAATTTAGGTCACGGGTCGGCAACCTGAAACACTGAAAGAGCCATTTGGACCTGCATCCCACAAAAAAAAAAGAAAACACCAAGAACCACAAAACCTGGGTGGGCGTGGCCAACTCAACATCACTCCCACTCAGTCACATGACCTCTCTGCCATGCCTACCCAAGTTTTGTGGCTCCCGGTGTTTTCTGTAGGAAATGGGCCTCTCTCCCTCCCTTTCATTTCTGTGTTTTGTGTTTTACCTTCTCAGGCCATGTGAAGAGTGACTGGGAGGGGAGGGTGAGGGGCGGGGCCAGCGAGTGGTGGGATCACCCAACAGGGATCCAAAGAAGAGGGCCCAAAGAGCCACACGTGGCTCCAGAGCCATGGGTTGCTGACACCCACTTTAGGTGGAGGTTGCCAAGGTAGGTGAATGTCCCGTGTTTCATTATACAGGTAGTCCTTAACGTACGACCACCATTGAGCCCAACATTTCCATTGCTAATTGAGACAGTGGTTAAGTGAATTTTGCCCTGTTTTCAACCTTTCTTGCCACGGTTGTTAAGTGAATCAGTGCAGTTGTTAAGTTAGTAACACGGTTGGTAAGTGAATCTGGCTTCCCCATTAACTTTGCTTCTTAGAAGGTTGCAAAAGGGGATCACTGCGAGACCACAACCATCATAAATATGAGTCAGTTGCCACGGATTCTAATTTTGATCACATGACCATGGGGATGCTGTAATGGTTGTAAGTGTGAAAAATGGTCGTACAGTAAGTCATTTTTTTTCTCAATGCTGTTGAAACTTCAAATGGTCGCTAAACAAATGTGTGCAAGTTGTGCATTACCTGTAAACTAAGTATGTTGTGTAAACCTGTATCAATAGCCCAGCTATTGAATGTAACAGTTCCATCATCTAGAATAGAATAGAATTCTTTATTAGCCAAGTGTGTTTGGATACACAAGGAATTTGCCTTGGTGCAAATACTCTCAGTATACATAAAAGAAAAGATACATTCGTCAAGAATCATCAGGTACATCATTTAATAAGAATCATAGGATACAAATAAGCAATCAAATAATACTAGGAAACAGTCAATATAAATTGTAAGAATACAAGCAACAAAGTCACAGTCATACAGTCACAAGCGGGAGAAGGTGAAAAAAACAATGGCAGGATTAATAGTAATAGTAGTGAATACTTTGTAAATAGTGGGACAGTGTTGAGGGAATTATTTGTTTAGCAGAGTGATGGATTTCAGGAAAAAACTGTCCTTGTGTCTAGTTGTTCTGGTGTGCAGTGCTCTATAGCATCGTTTTAAGGGAAGGAATTGAAACAGTTTATGTCCAGGATGTGAGGGGTCTGTAAATATTTTCACAGCCCTCTTTTTGACTCGTGCAGTATACAGGTTCTATTTACATACTGGAAACTCTGGAAGACTTTAGAAGAACATAATAACTTTAAGGGTTGTTATTTCTTCCTGATAAAGATGCTGTAAGGACTATTTTAAATCACTGGGTTGTACATTGTGGACAAATTTATACACCCACCCGTGTAAAGACGAACTACCCCCACATATTATGCTCCTGAGTGTACATTATTAAAAACAATTTTGTGCATCAGTGCAAAGAAGGTAAAACAAAAGTTAACAGCCCTAAATTTTATGCATAATTATTATGTAAAATTGCTGATCTCCCCTGGGTGGGAACGTCAATATTAATGATAATAAAATTTCTAATATGGCACATTTCCAATATTTTGCCCCTAATTAGCATTCAGATCAGGGAGGATGGTTTCCAGCTTGCAATTCCTTGGTTTTCCCTGTCTTGGATCTAGCCAATTTTTAGTTTGAAAGAAAAGAGGGGAAAAGAACTGAACACCTACACTGGATGCAATGACCTGATATGAGATGATAGATAGATAGATAGATAGATAGATAGATAGATAGATAGATAGATAGATAGATAGATAGATAGATAGATAGATAGATAGAGACAGAGAGGGAGGGAGGGAGGGAGGGAGGGAGCTGGATGGATAGATAGATAGGATAGACAGACAGACAGAGAGATAGAGGTAGGTAGGTAGGTAGGTGGGTAGATAGATAGATAGATAGATAGATAGATAGATAGATAGATAGAGACAGATAGAGACAGACAGACAGAGAGGGAGGGAGGGAGCTGGATGGATAGACAGATAGGATAGACAGACAGACAGAGAGATAGAGAGAGGTAGGTAGGTAGGTAGGTAGGTAGGTAGGTAGATAGATAGATAGATAGATAGATAGAGATAGAGATAGAGATAGAGATAGAGATAGAGATAGAGATTGACAGATAGAGACATTTAATGGCCTTAATGAAATGATTCTAATGTTTTAAAGTTGGCCTTCTGAAGAATCTGGTAGGTGTGTCAGTTGTGTGCTAAATCTTAAGGAAGCAAGATTGGAGCCAGCAGTTTGCATCAGATAAATTATAGAACATTTGATGCATTGGTCTATGGTTTTTTAAAAAATCAAAATCAAAGGAATCTAGTAATACCTTTTCTGACTAATTTTATTAAACAGGCAGAAGCTTTTATGAATTACAGTTCACTTCATCAGAGGCGTAGAATTTCTAGATGGATACAGGATTGAAATGCCTCCTCCTCTTCCTCCCCTCTTCCTCCCTCTTCCTCTCCCTCTCTGTCTCCATCTCCCTTCCTCCTCCTCCTCCTTTCCTTTCCCCTTTCCCAGGAGTGATATGTAAAACTGCTTCTCTCCAAATTGTCTGCTATAACATCTTGCCTGTCAACGACTTCTTCAGCTTCAATCACAATAATATACGGGCAAACAATTAATACCAAACTTAGTAAACTGCTCCAAAGTCGATTGCAGAAAATATGACTTCAGCAACAGAGTGGTCAATGCCTTGAACACCCTACCGAACTCCATTGTTACAGCCTAAAATCCTCACAGCTTCAATTTCAAACTATCTACCATGGACCTCATCCCATTCCTAAGAGGTCCGTAAAGGGGGCGTGCATAAGTGCACCAGAGTGCCTACCGCCCCTGTCTTACTGTCCCCGTTTATCTGTATTTACTCCCTTTGTTCTTGATTATGTTTATCTTGTACTGTACATGTTTGACAAACAAATAAATAAATTCTGAGTCTGGACCAGTTGCTGTCTTTCTTCAGTTGCTCAACATCTTCCAACTCTTCATGACTTGATGGATGCCATTCACCAGAACTGTCTGTCTGTTAGGAACTGTCAGGGCTCCTTCAAATCGAGGCAGGGCTCCAACTTGGAAGATGAAGCCACTTTACTTTGAAGTAGGATGACTCGTGTTGGTCAGCCACTTTGGCCCACACTTGTGCAGAAGCTCCATTAGCATCTGGACTGAAGCAGGTGGACACCCTGTCTCCACTTCAAGAGAGAAGGCTCCTGTCATTTGGCATTTCATTTCAAAGAGCGCTTCCTCCGGAGTCGGTCAAATCAAAATGCCACTTCAGAGCTTTCCCCAGCTGTACAGATGAGCCAGTAATCTAGAGAAGTGGTGGGTTTTCTATCTGGCTATATGACTTTTAGCCCCACAAGAAAAAAACATTTCCTAACAATATAGGCAGTTGAAGACAGTTTTTCTTCCTGTGGTTGTCTTTCTCTCAGTTGATTTCTATCTTGCCTTCTTCTTGACTCTTCTAACAGTCTTCCAGTTATGCCAATCAATGTAAGTTCATCTCTGTTTAAAACTTCCAGTGAAAACACATAATCATCATAAGTTTCATCCAAAGAAGAAATGATGATGTAAACTTGATGCAACTCCGAGAAAATCAGCTCCTTTTCTTGTAGTTCTTGTAAAGTCTTTTTCATAACTCCAAATGAGTTAACATATCCCCATATTTTATAAGACGGGCTCTAAACAGTTTATGTGTAAGGTGTATATGTACACCTACACTATCTCAAACATAAATCCTCTTCAAAATGTCCCAACATCTAGCAGCAGATTCTTCACCACGAATATGGACTAGCTGCTGATCACTCAGTATCAGTCCAATTATACTGAGAACCTTTTCATTATCCCGGTTAAAGTCAGCTATTTTCTTTTTATCTTCATCATTCAGTGGGTCCCAAGCTGTAAGATCCAGTGGATTATTAACTACAGTCCATAATCCGTCTTTATGCAGAAGTAGGCTGCACTTCATAGACCAGGAAACATACTTTGTTCCATCCAACTGGGTTATCTGGGATATACTGGTTGACTGTTCTTGTGCCATTGGTTGTTTAACAATACACTGCAATCAGCTTTCTGAATATGAAACTGTATATTCACATTGATTCTCAATATCTCTCTGGGCCCATAACCAATGTTATGATATGTACAGAATAACCCTTGAGTAACAAGGATATGCACATGGAAATGTTTATGAGAATAGTTATGAATAATTATCCAGCCATACACAGATACACTAAATTGAGTTAAAGTTTACTTTAAGAAATAGCACAGTCCAATAAACAGTCCAGGTCATACACGTTTAACAGTCCAAAGAATATCCAATTACAAAGTCTTCTTATTGGTTGCCTTTGTCATTTACAGTAAACAAAGATATCAAAGTATAAGCACAGCATAAATACAACAGAGAACCTTAGACAGCAACAGAATGTCAGAGAGACAGAATGTCAGAGAAAGCAAGCTGTGATCTCTAGCTCTCTCTTATGGTAATTTGCAATATAATCAACCAATTGGAATATAGTGTAAATCAATACAGTACTTTTGTCTTAAAGTTACAAACATACATTGTTGGTTTATATATTGCCAACCCAACTCATTAGTGGACAGATTCCTAATACCCATGCCCAGGCAGAAACCATCCAGCTATCTCTTGAGGATACATGGCTTTGAATTCCTCCACTGAGAACTGGGTTGAACCTTCCTACCAGTGGCGCATTTCAAACAAGTTTACCACTGGTTTGGTATGTGTGGTTTGATGGTGCTTTGCGTGCATGCACACACATCGCACATGCACACCAAACACACACTTTGTGCAGGTGCAGAAGCTTGCTAACTCACCTCCTGCCATCCTGCACTCTCCTTGTAGCTTCAGCAGCTGACGTGCAGCAATCTGCTGTGCTGCACAAAGCAGCTGCACTTCAAAAGCAGGACATAAAGATCAGTATGGAAACCCAGGTGGACAGATGGGCCTAACAGCACAACATCTTAGAGAACCAGTTTGGTCTCCACTGCTCTTCAATGCTACCAGCATGCCAGAACCGGGCTGAACTGGTAGAGTGCCACCGCTGCTTCCTACTCTAGGATTCAATGATCTTCTAGCTATTGCCCTAGACAGGGGTGTCAAACTTAAGGTCTACAGGCTGGATCTGACCTGCAAGGTGCTTAGATCTGGCCTATGGGGCCACCCTGGAAACAACAATGGACTGGCCTGTGGTGCTTCTGCCAGCAAAAAATGGACTGGCCCAGTGGTGGTATGCTACCGGTTTGGTCCAGTTCAGCCAAACTGGTAGCAAAAATTGCTACCGGTTCAACTGAACCAGTAGTAAAAAAAAAGAAAAAAGCCTCCAAGGATCAGCTGAGAAGAGGAGAAAAATGCAGGATCGCCCCTTCTACCCACCTCTGCACTTTTTTCTTCTTTATCCTCTCAGCTGATTGGCCCTTCGGGCGTCAGTTGGTGTGTGGAAAGCTGCGTGCACATGTGATCACTGAACCAGTAGTGGAACAGATAGGATTGCACTGCTGGAACAGCCTTCCTGAGCTGTTTTCAGTGGCAGGAGGTTGCAGGAGGCCATCATCGCTGAAAACAGAGCTCGGGAGCCTGTTTTCACTGGCAGAGCACTGGGCCCCCCACAGGTACCCCTGACATGAGTGACATCAAGCTGGCCATGCCCACCCCAGCCCCACGAGGTCAAACACAGCCCTTATGCAGCCCTCAATGAAATCAAGTTTGACACCCCTGCCCTAGATACAAATCTGACCATTTGTTGAAGCTTAAATTAGCCAAGATTCCAAAGCCAGGGAGATACGATAAATACTGCCAAGCACTGAGAAGAAACCAGTGTTAACGGCCACAGAAATTGTAGTTCTCAGAATCTCCTGGTTCTAACTGGTACAATGTCTTGTCTGAAGTTTTTTGGGGGAGTGATGTCCTAGTGGTTAAGATGCTAAACTTGTCAAGTGGAAGGTTGGCATTTTGAAACCAAAGTATTGTGGGACAGGTAAGCCCCTGTTCTTGCCCCATCTCTTGTCAACCTAGCCATTTGAAAGCATGCAAATGCAAGTAGATAAATAGGTACCACTTAAGTGGGAAGGTTACAGTATTCCCTGTGCCTTGGCATAGAGTCATGCTGGCCACATGACCATGGAAGCATCATCAGACAACCCTGAACTCCTTGGCTAGGAAATGGAGAAGAGCACAACCCTTAAGAATTAGACATGATTGGACAGGAGAAAACTTCATCTTTGTCTGCTGATCAGTTGCACAATGCATAACTAAAGGACCAGTGGCTTATTTAATAATCAAACAAGCAAATGTATTTCTAAAGCATCAGAACATGAATTTATACAATGGTGTCCATGATTTCTCCACCTCTACATTTCCTTTTTTAAAAAAATATCACACTCTTAACATTATGTGTACTTTCAGCATTCATAACCCCCAGATGACAAGATTTTAGTGTTCCTTCACGAGAATTCACAACGCTGAAGAATTGCACAACGTGCAAAATGCTGAAATTATCAAAAATTCAATAAACTTGTAAAAATCTCAAAATTTTGATCCAAAAGATGATTTTAAAGAATATTTAATTTGGGAGACTAATACCTGGAGATTTGCAAAGACCACTAGGGATATCTTGGTCATATCAATGCCTAATGTCAGGATTCCAGCAGTTACCCCAATTAAATCATGAGTCTTGAGCCAAACTTCCAAAGCTTCAAAAGGATTTATTGGGAGCTAACGTGTCTGGCACTGCCTGGTTGTAGCCAACTCTGAGACACATCATTCATTGTAACCCTTGACCCTGGTTTTCCTCCACCCCCTGGGTGTATCATAATTCATATTCTCCAATGGGACACATCCATAGCCAAGAGTCATCAATCATGCTCTCCAGTTAGAATTTTGTGCGGCAGAAACTTCAGTCATCTAGTTACTATCTTTGAAAAACTATTTATGAAATGCACTTTCGATTTCCAAGCAATCCCCTTTCCTCCCTCCCTTTTTGTTGGCAACTGTAAAAAGACCATAGAAATATCTTATGAGTTGACAGCCTAGTTCTTACCCTTATCTTATTGGAAGCTCTTCCCTCATATCTACAGGGAAGATACAAGGTTGACTCAGCCAGCCATCTTTCCGAGGTCGGTAAAATGAGGTCCCGGATTGTTGGGGGCAATAGGCTGACTCTAAAAACTGCTTAGAGAGGGCTGTGAAGCACTGTGAAGTGGTATAGAAGTCGAAGACTATTGCTGGTACTCGACCTATAACCATTCATTTAA
Source organism: Hydrophis major (assembly GCA_033807585.1). Taxonomy (NCBI): domain Eukaryota; kingdom Metazoa; phylum Chordata; class Lepidosauria; order Squamata; family Elapidae; genus Hydrophis; species Hydrophis major. Next base: position 254,236,406 of record CM066330.1, read on the forward strand.
TGACTGTTCAAAGTTACAATGGAAAAAAGTGACTTACAACTGTTTTTTATACTTACAGCATCCTCATGGTCACATGATCAAAATTAAGATCCTTGGCAACTGACTCATATATATGATGGCTTCAGTGTCCCAGAGTTAAGTGTCACTTTTTACGACCTTCTGACAAGCAAAGTCGAGGGAAAAACCAGATTCATTGAACCAACTTAACTGTAGCGATTCACTTAACAACTGTGGCAAGAAAGGTCATAAAATGGAGCATATTTATTTCACAAATGTCTCACTTGGCAATGAAAATTTTGGGCTCAATTTTGGTTGTAAGTCGAGGACTACAGGTAGCCCTCCACTTACGACCACGATGGCCAAGGGAGACATTGGTTAAGTGAATTTTGCCCTGGTGAACAACATTTCTTGCCACATTTGGCAAGTGAATCTCTGCAGTTGTTAAATTAGTAAGATGGTTGTTAAGTGAATCTGGCTTCACCCCATTGACTTTGCTTGTCCGAAGGTCGCAAAAGGGGATCACAGGACATTGCAACCGTCATAAATGTGGATCCGTTGTCAAGCATCCGAATGTAAATCACATGACCATAGGGGATGCTGCAATGGTCATCAGTGTGAAAAATGGTCATAAGCCACTTTTTTCAGTGCTGTTGTTCCTTCAAATGGTCACTAAGTGAACTGTGGTAAGTCGAAGACTAACTGTGCCTGTATGATGATGTTTTGCCAAAATCAGCCCATCGACCTGATGGGTTGATTTTTCCTTAATGAAAAACACATAAGGAAGGATTGCATGCAAGTGAGGGTGGAGCACTGCAGTGGCAACCCATTTTGCAGCTGGCAAACAAATTTCAAATAAAGTGGCTTTTGAAAGGAATATCGCCTTCATTCAAAGCTCCAATAAAAGTTATCCATCCATTAATTCCAATTATTGACATGACAGTGTTTCTACTAATGTTGGTGGTAGTTCTTGCTTAACGGATGATTTCTGGACAGAGCTTTCCAGAATTAATTTATGGCTTTGATGTGGGTGGAACCAAGCACAAGGGTGGAAGGCTAAGTCAACCTTGAGCCCCAGAGTGATGGAAAACTCCAGGCTGTAGGCAGAATTATTCTGCAGTACCCCATTCTAACCATTACGCCACCAGGGCTCCTATTCTATAAAGCAGCATTTCCCAGCCTAGTAACCTTCAAATGTTGTGGATCTGTGTTTACTGTCTGGGCCTTTTGAGGACAGGGTAGGTAAGCTAGAACATGATCTATCTCTGCTGGATTCAGAAAATCAGAATAGCAGAGTTGGAAGGGACCTTGGAGGTCTTCTAGTCCAACCCCCTGATACAGATACAGATAATCAGAGTTGGAAGGGACCTTGGAGGTCATCTAGTCCAACCCCCTGCCCAAGTGGGAGACCCTACACCATTTCTGACAAATGACAGTCCAATCTCTTCTTGAAAGTCTCCAATGATGGCGCTCCCACAACTTCCAAGGGCAGGCTGCTTCATTGGTTGATTGTTCTCACTGTCAGGAGTTTTTCCTTATTTCCAGATTGAGTCTCTCCTTGTTCAGTTTCTATCCATTATTTCTTGTCTGGCCTACAGGTGCTTTAGAAAATAGCTTGACTCCTTCCTCAAATATTGGAAGACTGCTATCCTGTCTCCCCTGGTCCTTCTCTTTACTAGACTAGCCAAGCCCAGTTCCTGCAACCGTTCATTGTATATTTTAGCCTCCAGTCCCCTAATCATCCTGGTTGCTCTTCTCTGTACTTTTTCTAGAGTCTCAACATCTTTTTTATAATGTGGTGAACAAAACTGGATGCAGTACTCGAGGTGTGGACTTACTAAGGCTTTATAGAGTGGTATTAGTACTTCCCTTGATCTTGATTGTATCCCACTGTTAATACAATTTAGGATTGCGTTAGCTTTTTTGGCTGCTGCTGCACACTGCTGGCTCATATTTAGCTGGTTGTCCACTCCAAGATCCCTCTCATAGTTACTGCTATTAAGTCTGGTTTCACCCAGTCTATCTCACCCCTGCTCAGGCAGGAAACCCTATAGCATTTCAGACAAATGGTTATGCAGTCTCTTCTTAAAAACTTCCACTGTTGGAGCATCCACAACTTCGAGAGGCAAGTCGTTCCACTGGTTAATTGTTCCAACTGTCAGGAAATTTATCCTTAGTTCTAGGTTGCTTCTTTCCTTGATAAGTTTCCATCCATGGCTTCTTGTTCTGCCTTCAGGTGTTTTGGAGAATAAGTTGACCCCTATCTTCTTTGCAGCAACCCTATTGGAAGACTTCTATCATGTCACTGTCAGCATTCCGAGTAACACATCTGCCAAAAGCAGAACTCCAAGGCAGGTTGATTCCTCAAAGAACAAGTTTATTGGATACATCATATCTGCACAGCTAGTGAAAACCAACTCTAAAAGTTCCCACAGTGTTTCCCCTAATTAAAAGAGCAAATCATTCCCTCCCCATATGTCCCTGGTCACATTGTCCAATGAAAGTAGCTGGCCATTCCTCCTTCAACTGCCATCTGTTGGAATGACCTTGGTTCCCCCAAGAAAACTTTTTGTTTTGACCAGTAGCCAGCCTATCTATGTCCCACTCCCTTCCCCTTTTCAGAGTTCATGCAACTATGAGGCAGCAAAAGATGGCTTCAGCCAGGTTCGCTTCAGACTTGAGAGTCACTCCCAGTTCTAGATTCCCTGGTCCTTGTTGATCACTTCTGATTTCTTTAAACCTGCCATCTACCTAGACAGAAAAGCCACGTGTATCAGGGAAGACCTGATGTGAGTCAGCTCTTTTCTTTCGACCGTCGAGGCTGACTTCCAATCAAGCAGCACAAGCCAGGGATGTGTTTCATCCTTCCAGCTGTCAGCCTGAGATGGTTAAGTCAACACAAATTGTTTCCCAGATCACACAGTCTCCTAACCTGTCATTTTCTAAATGGCTTTATTATAGGCTTTGCCGAGCCCTTCAAGAGATGGTAAGAGCTATTCTCTTTCCTGCTTCTCCCCGTAAATCAGGGAAACAGATTGCCTGCCAATGGTGAAACTCTGCAAAGGAGACAAACGCTTGGCAGGAGGAAAGTAGAATGACGTGGACTTTTGTACGAATACAGGTAGTCCTTGACTTACAACCACAGCTTTATTTATTCATTCTGTCATGGTTATATAGTGTATAGTGGAGGTGGTGACTCTCTGACAGCTGTATGCAACCAAATTTCATTTTAATGTCTGCCGATTAGTGTACATTCAAAGTGGCAATAAAGTTATTCTTATTCTTATAACCGAGTTTCAGTGCCAATGTAACTTCGAACAGTCACTAAATGAACTGTTATAACTCAAGGACTACCTTGACTCAAAGGGCTACATTTTCCTCTTGGTTACACAAAATAAACCTCCCGTATAGAGTTATTTTAGAAAGCTGCCTGGAAGACCAAAGATGCTTTTTCAAGAGGCAATTGAAGTTTCTGATTTTTTTTCCTTGAAGACATTCGCTTCTCATCCAAGAAACAGAGCTGAAGAAACTTCTTGGATGGGAAGTGAAATGTCTTCAAGCAAAAACCAAGAAAGTCCAGTTGTCTCTTGTAAAAGCACCTTTGAGACAACCATGACCTGGATGACTGAGAATCTCCATAGACTACCTGGAGAAATTACCAATTAATTCAAAGAATGATGATACACCAAGAAAGAGTACAGAGAAGAGCAACAAAAATGATAAGGGGATTGATAACTAAACTTTATGATGATCCATTCAGGAACTAGATATGTCCTGTCTAATGAAGAGGAGGGCCAGGGGAGATATGATAGTTGTCTTCTAGTACTAGAGGGCTATCATAGAGAAGAAAACTCAACTTATTCTTGAAAGCACCTGAGGCCAGGACAAGGTGGAAGATCATTAAAAACAGATCCAATCTAGAATTAAGGTTAAATTTCCTGGCTGTGAAAACAGTCAATGGAATGGCTTGCCTTCAGAAGTTGGGAGCGCTCCATCATCAAGGCTTTCAAGAAGAGACTGGATAGCCGTTGGTCTGGATTGTATAGGATCTTCTGCTTGAGTAGTGGGTTGGACTAGAAGATCTCTAAGGTCCCTTCCAACTCTGTTATTCTACGTTATAAACCTGGCTGTCCATTTACTTCAGGAAACACCAGATGTTGGTTGCTGGATTGTAAAGTCCATCCTTGATGACAGTGAGATCAGCTGTCGCCAACTGGGAATCAAGTCTTGCCCACTTAGTCATCGGTTTATAAGGTTGTAGAGTCTCAAATGAGAGAGGAGAGATCCTTGATGCTCTCTGAGCTTAGTTAGCACTGATGATGTTGTCTAGTTTGGGTAATCTGTGCACAAAAACAAGCAAGCTCAGAGAACACCAAGGACCTGTCATTTTAAACTTGAGCTACAGATATTCTCCCTTATTGATTCTCAAATGGCTTCAGGCACTGAATTATGGTAAGTTGAAGTTCCAGGATCCTACAAAATTCAAATTATCCTATTTTTGGGAAAGTGGGTGGAAATGTCTGTGCATCTTATACAGTGAATGTTGCTGAAACCCCGCCCACCTGCCAGCCCCCACCCTTTGGTCTCTGCCTCCCAGCCATTTGCCTCCTTGCAGCAAACAACAAACAGCCTGGTCAGCTTTAGTACAGCCTGATTAACACAAGCAGCTGATTGTCGGTAGGATCAGCCTCCCAATGATCAGCTGTTTCATGCTGCTTCAGGGATTGCCATTGCCTACTGCCACCTCTGCGTGCCCCATTTTCAACCTCTGTATTTTGTTTTTAGCCTCCGCATGCCCTATTTTCAGCCTCCATATCCCATGGGTGGGAAATGGGGTGCGCAGAGGCTGGAAATAGAGGCCAGCATGTGGAGGCTGAAAATGGGGCACTCAGAGGCAGCAATAGGCGATGGCAATCCCTGCAGCCTGAAACAGCTGATCCTCGGGAGGCCAATCCTACCAACGATCAGCTGCTTGTGCTAATCAGGCTGTGCAGAAGCTGAAACAGGCTGTTTGCTGAAAGGAGGCAAATTGGTGGGAGGCAAAGGCAGATTTTTTTTCCTTGTCCCCCCCCCCAAAAAAAAACTAGGTGCGTCTTATATTTCAGAGCATCTTATACTCTGAAAAATATAGTATACAGTTTTCACATTTAGGGTGGGGGAACTACAGGTCAACATTTGGACAAAAGTTATGCATTGAACAAGCTCGAGGAATTATGCCAACAAAACATGAATTAGGCTCATTTGGAATTAATACTAATTTTGATTATGAGTCGCTTAAAATGAGCGATGGATGTCAGGCATTAAATTATTGTGATCTTAATAAATGTGCAGTGCTTGGTGGTTAGTGTTTCTTTTCTTTTTTGGAGCCTTACTTGCACAGGCTGCATATAGCAGCAATATTTCCATTTTTCATCTCCGAGTGTGTGTTATTAAAATTAATAGTATGAGATCAATTATTTGACAAGTACACTTCAGAATCACTGGAACTGTACTGATGCTTGGAAAAATCAATTAGTCAAAAAAAAAAGAGAGAGAGAGAGATCTTAGAAGATTTTTTTTCCTTTCCAGGATGATATTTCATTTTAATTAAGGTAGAATCTAACAAAAATGCTTTATAGAGGAAGTTCCTGACCTTTGAAGCCAGTGGGATTTAGCACTGTGGTGGTCAACTCTGAATCTAAACAGGTTGGAATGACTGAGAGAAGAAAGAATCAGTGTTCAGATACATAAAAGGGAACCACGGGGAAGTTGTGTTAAATTTATATTTACCGACAAAAGAATAAAGGGAGATTAGTATAGATTTATATTCCCTTTATTTCTTTGTCGGTAAATATAAATTTAACACAAAAAATAGTTTGACCACCTGCGAAGACTACTGGATTGGGGCTGAAAGGCAAAAGTGGAAGCAGTATGCTCTGTCCCATAATTGGGTAGACCAAGTTGCCACCTCTTGATTATTAAAAAAAAAAAAAAAAAACCAATCATGGAAAAAGTTGATTGGCAATTCTTTTCCATTGCTGCAGAACCAGAAATGGTGGCTGCAAGTTGCAATTGCCTGAAGTTCTTTTAAAATCCCAGATTGCAATTGCCTCTGATGCTGAGATTGTTCAGGTGGTCCTTGATTTAAAACCACCAGTTTAACAACCGTTGATGAAGGAGATGAGCCTGAAGGAGGGGGTCAAGTGTGTCATCAGTCACAAGTCCCTTTGTGCCCCCAAGACATCGAAGTCCAGCCTCAGGGATCCTAAGCAAGGCAATTGGAATAATAAAGATGTCCCAGAACCTTCCAAAAACAGGTCTTTTGATTAAGGATTACACTAGCAGAATAACACAGTTGGAAGGGACCTTGGAGGTCTTCTAGTCCAACCCCTTGCTCAGGCAGGAAACTCTATACCATTTCAGACAAATGGCTGTCCAATCTCTTCTTAAAAACTTCCAGTGTTGGTGCATCCACATCTTCCAGAGGCAAGCCATTCCACAGATTAATTGTTCTGTCAGAAAGTCCTCCTTAGTTCCAGGTTACTTCTGTCCTTGATTAGTTTCCATCTGTTGCTTTCTGTGCTGCTCTCGGTGCTTTGGAGAATAAGCTGACTGACTCCCTCTTTTTTGTGGCAGCCCCTGAGATATTGTTTACAGATTACAGATAATCAGAGTTGGAAGGGACCTTATAGGTTATCTAGCCCAACCCCCTGCCCAAGTGGGAGACCCTACACCATCTCTGACAAATGGCAGTCCAATCTCTTCTTGAAGGTCTCAAGTGATGGCGCACCCACAACTTCCAAGGTCAACTTCAGTTCTATTGGTTGATTGTTCTCACTGTCAGAAAGTTTCTCCTTATTTTCAGGTCAAATCACTCCTTGGTCAGTTTCCATCCATTATTCCTTGTCTGGCCTTCAGATGCTTTAGAAAATTGGAGCACTGCCATCATGTCTCCCAGTCCATCTTTTCATTAAACTACACATACCCAATTCCTGCATCCATTCCCCATGTGTTTTAGCCTCCAGCCCTCTAATCCTCTTTGTTGCTCTTCTCTGTACTCTTTCTAGAGTTTCAACAACTTTTTTACATCATGAAGACTATTCTGTCCTCTATAATTACTGGCTGAATGTATAAAGGCAGATAAATAACTCCACAAAGCATCCATAAAAAGTCTTTTTATTGGTTCATCAGGCATCCTCAATATAACTTACAGTTGCATCGAGATTCATCTCAATGTCCAACTCTTTGCATAGCTGACTTTCTGGTGTAAAAGGATGGTAATCTTTCATCCCCAAAATGAAGGAGCAAGGGGTTGAGGCAGCAGCATGTTGCTGGGTTCCAGGCAAGAGTGGAGAAACCTCCCCCAACCCACCAAGGGTCAATTCAGTGACCAATCAGAATTACAGATGTGGCCACATGACATGGACTACATTTCCCAGGATACCTTAACTACATTTATCATGATGCATTCCCTTAAGGGGACAGCTCCCAATTCCTAACTGACTATACCAATTTCCATTAATTATACACTGGCACAAAGACCAAAGCTGGATACATTACTCCAAGTGTGGTCTTATAAGGGAAAACCCTTCTAATTTTCTTTATCCAGGCAAAGGTATTCAGAAAATATATTTGGGAGTCTCCTTTGACTTATTGTTTGAGGTCTGGTGTTGTTTCTTTGCTAAAAGGCAAAAAGGAGACATGTTCCAGTCGAAGGTCAGGAGGCAAGATTAGTGTGTCACTGTAGAATTTTAGGCTCAGTATATTTTTCCGCCAGTTGAATTCTGACAGCCAATTGTAAACATTGCTGAACCCTGCACCCATCATCTCTTCTCCAATAGTATTGGTCACAAGTCAAATATAACAAATGATTTTCTCAACCAGTTTTCATTCTTTGCAAGAAGCACAGCATTCAGAACATTAGATAAAAAGAATATTTTCTATGTGTGATGAATATGCATGAACGCACACTCACAGGCACTTATATTAATTTGATATCAAAGAAAAGTGGAGAAATAGATCAACACCTGGGTACAGAAAGACTTTTTAAAAAATGCTTTATTTTATTTCAAGATGAACACATCTGTCAGGCACATGAAACAGAGCCAGCATAAAGTTCAAAAACATTCTGAGTTTATTTTGTACACAGGAATATGATCTGCTAATGGCCAATGCAAATTGGCACCAGATAAGAATCAATGGACTTCAAGGAAGGCTGGACTTGGGTCACTTTTAGAGGTGTAGGGACTCCAGACTAATGATGCATTTAGTGCCTCCCACAGGCTCAGCCTGTTCAACTCCTACAACACCCCATTTTTCTAATCTTTGAAAGATGTTTAAGGAATCTTGAGGAAGACTACCATTGGCCGATGCATGACTATTAAAAATGAGAAAGGAATATCCTTTACAGTTGTGCAAAACAACATTGCTGTAGGGAAATACCGCTTTCAAGAGGCCACAATCCACTTCAGTCACGTGTTCACAAGAGAAACCAACCACTGAATTTGACTGAAATGTATTCTTTGTGGAGACTTTTTCTTTCTTTCTTTCTTCCTTCCTTCCTTCCTTCCTTCCCCATCTCACTATGCAGAGTGGGCACCTTACAATGTCAAAAAAGCATAAATATAAAAGTATTAAAATTAACAGCAGTTAAATAAAAGTTAATTAAACAAAGAGCATGGATGGTATGGAAGTGTATTTCTTTTTTGTCTATCATTAGCTTCTTAGCTTTTTCGGTGTCTCTTTTCAATGGTGTGTAAATGTGGTTTAACTCTATGTATTTGTTGACGGCTGATTGGTCTGAATGCCAAGCTTCCAGACAGTCCCTAATATTTTTTGAATTTGGCTTGGTTTAGGATGCTCACATTCCCAGTTGAAACTATAGTTGACTCTGTTCATGTCTTGTGAGATCAAGGTGTTTTCATTGTGTTTTCTGAGTGCTAATTGGTGTTTATGAATGTGCTCTGCTAGTCTTCTGAAACAATCAACAACATCTTCAGAGGAAAAAAAAATACACAGGGGAAGAAGAATAAAAACAACATATTACCCTTCCTGGATATTCTCATTAGCCGAGAAAACAACAGCAAATTAGAAATGTAAGTCTATCAAAACACACACACACACACACAGACACACATTAACTGAATGTTCCCCTACCAAAGTAACATCCAACCTTCCATAAGAGGAGCTGTGTAAGAACAGATACATTTTACACCAAAAATACTAGAGAATTCCCATAAGCTTGGACCTTCAGACAACTCAGCCATCAAAAGACTCATAGAGATAAACCACATTTGCACATCATTCAAAAGGACATTAAAAAAAAAAACCTAAGAAGGAAAGAAACACCCTCCTAGAAGATATCCTTTCCAACAGCCAACACCCAGAGAAGCAGGGGCTAATCCCTGACAAACAATAACACAGAAAACAATATCTTAATCAAGGAACAACTGCCAAGGAGAACACACACACTCAACACTGACAGAGTGAGACACTGTATATAAATAGGTAGCAACCTCACATTCACTAGCTTGATGATGTTACCTAGCTGGGAAATGAAATGTCTGCAAGTAAAGAACCAAACTCAGAGAATGCCCAGGACTTCACAATTTCCTTTTCTTCAGAAGCTGCTCTTTCCTCAATAAACCAGTTCTCCCTCCGACTCTTCCTTTCCTGTTATTCTGGTAGCCTGTGGTTTACATGGGGTTGCTTTAAGTCCTGTCAGATGTACCCTGTTTTTGTGTTGAGTTAATTTCTGATGGGTTCTTTTTTTTTACAGTATAACACATTCAGTGTGTTACATTGTCCTTCAAAATGGTGCGATAATCCAGAGGATTGACTGAAATTTCTGCCTGTCACCGATTTGAATGGCAGAATGTTATCTCTAGACACCTTTTAACTGCTGGCTTTCCAACCACAATTTCTGATGAACACAATCAATGGAAGTGTCTGCAGAAATGGTTCTCACTGCTGCAATGAAGCAACGTTTTTTCTGGAGCACTTTTCATATCATCAGGCCACGGCATCTGCTTTATCAGACCATCATACTGAAGATATCCATCACACAATATTTTGTGCATTTCCCCTCTGTTGGATCTCTGCTCATACTTGCTTCAAAGTCTCCATATTCACCTGATTTAGCTAATTCCCTAAGTTCATTAACTGATGCATCCATAGATACATTAGGTGCTTGTATTTTATGTGCAGATTTAAATGGTTTCATCATTTCTCCAGAAAGGGGGAAAAAATTATCCACAGCAAATTTAGAAGTGTCACAAATCTCATGATGTAGACCCGGTCCACACAATCAAAAGTCTTCAGAATTTATGGCTGACGACATCCCAAATTTATTATTATTTATTTATTTTTATTAATTTTGTTTGTCGAGCATGTATGAGAAAACAAGCATAAGTATGAAAATAACATATAAACATATAAGTATAAACAGGTATAAGTAATAAATGAGTACAAATAAATTGATAAATGGGACAGGGACGGTAGGCATAATGGTGCACTTATGCACACCCCCTTACAGACCTCTTAGGAATGGGATGAGGTCCACGGTAGATAGTTTAAGGTTAAAATTTCGGGGGTTTGAGGTTGTAACAACAGAGTCAGGGAGTAAGTTCCAGGCATTGACCACTCTGTTGCTGAAGTCGTACTTTCTGCAATCGAGTTTGGAGAGCATTACTTTGAGTTTGTATCTATTGTTTGCCCAGCTATTATTGCAGTTGAAGCTGAAGTAATCATTCACATGTAGGACAAATGATATGTTATGGAACCCCTTCAAATTTCATTGCTGTTACCACCTCCAACACTTCTACAACTCAAGTAGTTGTGGAAGAGACTTCTGGCAGTCCTGGTATTTCTTTGTTAGCCCACAAGGAGTTTTAATTTATTAATTTGTTTAATTTAATGTATTAATGTAACCCTTTTGCCTTGACAAGTTGTGTAGGCTTGGTGTAGATCCGGGGGGGGGGGCATGATGGCTCCTTTAGGACTGACCCAGGCTCAGGAATTCTGGGAGTTGAAGTTCATAGGTCCTAAAGGGGCCATCGTTGCCCACCATTGATGAAGCAATTTTGCTAGCTCCACAGATTAGGAAAGGCTGAGAAAAGAAGAATGAGGTAGATTTCAGAAGCGTAGCCTTAATGCTAGTCTGGAGTAAAGATAGAATCTACCCTGTTTCTCCAACAATACGGCCTCCCCCAATAGGAAGTCCCAGCATGTTTTATAGGCATGAAATGAAATTAAGCCCCTCCCCCCAAATTAAGGCCTATATTAAAACATGCGAAATGAGGGGGGAATGGTGGGGGGGCTTGCTGTTAGGAAGTACTTTTGTTGCACACCCGGATATGGTGCTGCCTGCATTGACCCCGATACGAAGTGCCCCACCAATGCCGAGGTCAACATCCAAGCCATTGCCACCCACCCGCCTGAAGATGCAAGGGGGGGAAATTAAGTTACCCCCGAAAAGATGGCCTAGCCATTTTTTCAGGGCTCAAAAAAAAAAAAAAGACCCGGCCTTATTATATGAGAAACACAGTAGTGTACAGGCACTCCTTGATTTATAACCATTCATTTAATGACAATCAAAGTTACAATGGCAATGAAAAAAGTGACATGACCATTTGTGACCCTTGCACCATCCCTGTGGTCATGTGATCAGAATTTGAACGCTTGGCAACTGGCATGTACTTATGACGATTGCAGTGTCCCAGGGTCATAGGATCCCCTTTTGCGACCTTGTGACAAACAAAGTCAATGGGGAAGACAGATTCACTTGAGCATTACTAACTTAACAATGCAGTGATTTATTCACAACTATGGCAAGAAAACAGAGCAAAACTCACTCAACAACTGTCTTACTTAGCAACAGAAATGCTGGGCTCAATTGTGATCATAATTTGAGGACTACATATAACAGGAATTTCCCACTCTAGTTTGTAGTGATTTCTTCAAGATGGCGTCTTTAAGATGGAATCCCTTTGAATGACCTGAAATCCTGCTTCCCAGATTTCTCTTCATCTGGGCTAAGTTGCTGTTTGTGAGGTAAGCTGTCTGTTGATTGTCAACCTCACCATGCTCCCCTCACAAGGAATTTAATGAAATGGCTTGGAGAAATGGCCTCCCACCAGCATTTGTTTTTGTTTTTTTTCTGGAAAAGAGACTGGAGTTAAAGTCATGTCACAAGTCATTAAAGTTATTCAGAAGCAACACACCCATACAAAAATTAAAGTTTGGTGAACCTAAGTGGACTCATTAGAGCTAATTTTTTCTCCATGGTCTCAGTGAGGGCCAGGCTTAAACAACCTGTTACAGGTTTATCCAAAAGGTTTTGGAAAGTTAACACCTGAGCAAGATATTTTTTGTTGTTAATAATCTCGGTGTGAGGCTCCAAAAACCAAGAAACATACATTGCGATTCTTCCAAACAGATTTTGTTATTGTTTCTCACTTACAGACAGAATCTTGCCAAACAAAAGCAAACCAGCACTCCACCCAATAATAAAACATATACTGTTGGAGCTATTAGAGAGGAGCTGTTTTCATCCTCTTTTTTCCCCACAATTATCTGGACTGAATTGTCTCTTGTTCCTCTGGAAGGCAGCCCTTCCCTCCTGGGAATCCAGACTACATTCCATCGCACTTGGGAAACTATCTCAGGAATCAATATATGATCCATCTGCATCTGGAATGCAGAGAGCCCTTCTTTAGCCACCTCAACTGGTGCCAGTGAAATGACCACGAAGTGACAGTCATTAAGTAAACCACTTGACTGAGAGAGGCAGGGGAAGCTGCAAAGATTTCTGGTTGCTGCTGCCTCATTTCGATAAAATTCTCTCGTGCAACAATGCCAGCATTACTCTTACTCTGCTGTGTGCTATTGTCAGGTCTAGACATTAATTTTTATTATCATTTATTAATATTGTATCTGCTACTGCAGGGTACTGATGATGGTACCTACTTGGGCAATGAAACGTCTGCAAGAAAACAAACAAGCTTGGAGACCACCGAGGACTCCTCAATTCAACTCCTGAGCTACAAATATTCTTCTTCTTTGATACCAGATATAATAGAGTTGGAAAAAGTACAGAAAAGGATAACTCAATTTGAGAACTCAAATGGCCAGCTCATGTGAAAAAGCTAGGACATTTGTGACTCTCTAGCTTAGAAAGAAGTTGGCTAAGGGTATGAGCCAACTAAAAATCATGCATGGCACAAAGAAAGAGTTGCTAGGAAAGGAAGGAAACTAAGAAAAGAAGAAGTTGCCTTCAGAAGCTGTGGATGTTCCATCCCTGGAAGTTTTAAGAAGACACTGGACAGTTATTTGTCCAGAATGGTATAGGATCTCCTACTTGAGTAAAAGGGTGGACTACTAGAAAGCTCCCAAGGTCCCTTCTAACTCTTGTTGTTCTTTTTAAGATTCTATAAAATTCTGTAAGAGATCACTCAATGAAGCTCACTGGAAGATTTGAGTAGGCAAAGAAAGGAGTTTCCACAGCACATAATTAACCAGTGGAATTCAATAACACAAGATGGGAAGAAGACATTTAACGTGGATGTCTTTAAAATGGAATTGGAAAGATTCGTGCAGGAAAGATGTCCTGGTCATTGGCCCATAGTCACCCAGCTGGCTTTCATGGGTAAGGCAGAACTTGAATTCATGATCTCTTGAGTTCTAACCTGGTACCTTAACCTTAACCACCAGCTGTCAACTCAGATTTGTTTTACATTGTCATTTTTATGAATGAGTGAATGAATTCTTTATTGGCCAAGTGTGATTGGACTTCCAAGGAATTTGTCTTGGTGCAAATGCTCTCAGTGTACATAAAAAGAAAAGATACATTCTTCAAGAGTCAAGAATCATAAGGTACAACACATAATGATAGTCATAGAGTACAATAAGCAATCAAATCATACTAGAAAAAAGTCAATACAAATCATAAGGATACAAGTAACAAAATTACAGTCATACAGTCACAAGTGGGAGGGGATGGGTGATAGTAGTGATGAAAAAAATTAATAGTGACAATAATGCAGATTTAGTAAATAGTTGGACAGTGTTGAGGGAATTATTTGTTTAGCAGAGGATTGGCATTCGGGAAAAAACTGTCCTTGTGTCTAGTTGTTCTGGTGTGCAGTGCTCTAAAGCGTCATCGTTTTGAGGGAAGAGTTTAAACGATTTATGTCCGGGAAGTGAGGGGTCTGTAGATATTTTCACAGCCCTCTTTTTGATTCATGCAGTATACAGGTCTTCAACGGAAAGCAGGTTGGTAGCCATTGTTCTTTTCTGCAGTCCTAATTATCCTCTGAAATTTGTGTCTGTCTTGTTGGGTTTACAATGTTGCAAGCCCCCAAGAGTCACTTAACAGTGCACATTTAACAAATAAATATTTTTTTTTTTGAAAAAGTAGCAGAACGTGGGAAGGAACCTGATCCCCTGATTTTAAACACCAGTGAGGTATCTGAGATAAGCAAAAGGACGATAAACTGAGATGCCCTCAGGTACTTCTGCCATGTCAGAATGAACATCTGGCACTAAGAGGATGGTCGAATGGGCCTGAACAACTCTTCAAGATTATCCTTCCATCAAGATTACTGGGGGGAAGGTTGAGAGTCAAGGTAGTTGTTAAGTACCAAAAAGATTTTATGAGCATGAAATTTGTACCCAGTAATTCATTTGTAAGATATAATATTAGGCTGTCATGCTGAGATGTGATGGCTCTTGCTGTCAGGTTTCTGAATTCTCTTCTCTAAATATAGGCCTCACTGGGTTTCTCTCACAGGGAATTTAATGAAATGGCTTCGAGAAATGGACTCCCACCAGGTGTTGTTTTCCAGGAAAGGAGACGTGAATTGTACAATTTCACAAGTCATTAAAGCTATTCAGACGCGAAATACAAATACAAAAATGAAAGGACGGGCAACTCTGGGTACACACGTTAGAGGTATGCCTTCCCCCCACAAATATATTCCAATGTTCTCACTTTGAGGAGTACTCTGGAACGTATTTCAGGTATAACAAGAACAGTGAGAAAGGGAAGAAGAAGTAAGAACAAGCAAGAGCATCGGCAGAAAGCTGTCCAGGTAAGACTGGAAGAATTTTTTTTTAATCTGGGTTCAAGGACTTCGCCAGGCATTCAACAACCTGATATCAAAACTAATGGAGCCATTCATGATAGAATCCTAAAGTGAAAACTTAAATCACACATCATTTTAAATCTACAAGGTCCCTCCCTCCCTCCCTTTTCCTCCCTTCTTGTTCTCCTTCCTGTTCTTCCTTCCCTCCCTCCCTCCCTCTCTTCCTTATTCATTTCTTCTTTCCCTCTTCCTTACTCCTTCCCTCCCCTCTCCCCATTACCCTACTTTATTCCTTCTTCCCTCTTCCCACACCCCTCCTTTCCCCTTCTCTCTCCCCTCTCCTTTCCCTTTCCTTTCCTTCCCTTCTCCCCTCCCCTCCCCTCCCCCTCCCTCCCTCCCACCCTTCCCTTACTCTTCTCCCTTCCTCTCCCCTCCCCCTTCCTTCCTTCCTTCCCTTCCTTCCTTTCTTCCACCCTCCCTGTTCTATCTCAGAGAATGAGCGCAATAACGGAGACGAGACATCGAATAGTGACTCCAACTCTTTATTAGTGACTTCAGGAAAGCAGCTCGACACGTATGGCAGCAGCAGCTCCTTTTATAGAGCTGGATGCTGTCAAAGCGTCCAATGGTTTAAGTTTGCCACGCTTGGAGCGTCCAATCGCGGCAGCCTGCTAACTAGCCAATCGGATCAGTCCGGAATGACCAATCACGACCCGCTGTTCACGGACCAATCAAATATGCAGGATTTCGAGCCTGCTTGTGAAAAGCCAGTCAGGTTTGCAGGCTTACAAGCCTGCTAGTTCGTAATACCCCTCCCCTCTAGGTTCTGTCTTAGGGGTGGGGTGATGTATTCGCGCAGGTAGGCAGGTCTTCGCACCTGTCTACCTGACCTGTGTTGTTCAACTGGTCTTTGCTCAGATTCTGGTTCTGGTGGGCTGTTTAACGGTGACCCGGCTTCTATGCTGGGTATCCTTAGAGGTGACTCGGGGATGCCATCAACGTTTCCCTCATCCCTTTCGTCTGGGTCCTCTGGACTCACTGGCCCTGCTCGGCTGTTGTTGCCTGGAGAGATGACCATCTGCCACAGCTCCTCTTCTGCAGGTGAGTATGCTGGGCTTGATTGTGTGGACTGTGGGTTTGCATGTCTGGGACCAGGTGTTAGTTCGTTTCCAAAATCCTCGGTTTCCCTTCCCCCTCTGGTTTCAATTTCAGAGTTCGTGGAGGGGGTGGTTGTCAGCCTTGAACGCAGCTGGTTGATGTGGCATTTCCACAATCTTCCATCTGTTGTTTCCAATTAGTAGGAACGGGGGCCCGTAATTTGTGTTATCTTGGCAGGGACCCACAATGGGTCGCCTGTAAAATTCTTTGCGAATACGAAGTCTCCTACCTTAAATGTGCAATGTTTGCTGCTGGACCCCAGGGGTGTAGGCGGTCCAGGGTGTAGGTGGTCCAGATGTGAACTAAGTTTTCTGCCCATCAGGAGTTCGGCTGGGCTTTTGTTCATGGTGCTGTTTGGTGTAATATGTTGGAGAAGGAGCATCCTGGTGACTCTGTTGTGGATGTTTCCTTGGTCCATTTTGTGTAGGGTTGTTTTCGTGAACTGAACCATTCGTTCAGCTCTGCTATTGGCCGCCAGGTGAGCAGGTGATGTCAGGGCGTGACGGATCCCCCGGTCTGCTAGGTATTGTTCAAACGCCAAGGCAGTAAACTGCAGGCCATTGTTGGAAATCAAGACATCTGGGAATCCATGCGTTGCAAACATTCTGTTCAGTTTTTTGATGACCACTTCTGTGGTGGTGGTCTTCATCTCGTTTACCTCGAGCCAGTTCGAATAGGTGTCCACTGTTATTAGAAAAGTATGTCCCATTGTAGGTCCTGCAAAATCGATGTGGATGTGGGACCATGGACCCCTGGGTGTTTCCCATTCCGTTGGTGGTGCTTTTGGTGGAGCCGCACATGTTTCTTGGCATTTGCTACAGGTGGGAACCCAGGCTTCGATTTGTTTGTCCATACCTGGCCACTAGGCGTAGCTCCTCGCCAGCACTTTCATTCGCACGATGCCCGGGTGTCCATCGTGCAGCACTTTCAGGACTCTACGTTGAAGTTTTTCTGGAATGGCTACTCGGTCTCCACACAATACACACCCTTTTTGGGAGAAAAGCTCTGTCTGTCTGCTTTTGAAGGGTTTGAATTTGTTGTTGGGTTCGATTTCTGGCCATCCCCTCTCCACCCAGCTGAGGATTCGCGCCAAGCAAGGGTCTTTTTTTGTTTCTAGCGCGATATCCTGCACAGTTAGTGGAGGCGAGGGAAGCATCTCAATTTATAATGTGGATAGCGTAGGAGCTGGGTTGTCTAGGAACTCAGGTAATGGTGAACGGCTTAAGGCATCAGCATGGGGAATGGTTTTCCCCGGACGATGCGCTAACTGGTAGTCGTAGGCAGTTAGGAACTCCGACCATCTTGTCATTCTTGGTGATAGTATGTGGGGAGTTGGTTTATCCCCTGCCAAAATGCCAAGCAATGGCTTGTGGTCTGTGATTATGGAAAAGGATCTCCCATACACATATTCATGGAACCTTTTAAT
Organism: Hydrophis major; assembly: GCA_033807585.1. Taxonomy (NCBI): domain Eukaryota; kingdom Metazoa; phylum Chordata; class Lepidosauria; order Squamata; family Elapidae; genus Hydrophis; species Hydrophis major. The sequence goes on from CM066330.1 coordinate 254,254,049, forward strand.
TGCGGATACAATAGCAAGGGCTTCTTTATCTAATTGACTATAGTTCCTTTCAGTTTTAGACAAAGTTCTTGAAAAGAACGCAATAGGTGCCTCCGTACCGTTTGGTAGAACGTGGCTCAGGATGGCTCCTACTCCAAAAGGGGAAGCATCACAAGTCACAGTCAAGTTTAGTGTCTCATTATATTGGATTAACACTACATCCAATGTTAGGAGGTCTTTGACTTGCTGGAAAGCTTGCTCCTCTCGACGTCCCCAAAACCAGGAAGCCTTCTTGTCGAGGAGCCTATGCAGGGGTTCAGCAACAGTCACCTTCTAGGGTAGGAAGATGTTATAAAAGTTAATGAGGCCCAGGAAGACTTGGAGGTCTGTCTTGTTTCTAGGTCTTGGAGCATTTTTAATAGCTGCTAATTTCTTTTCGGTAGGGTGAATACCATGTTTGTCAAGAAGGTAACCAAGAAATTCAACCCTCTCAGTGCATAATTGGCACTTGTCCTTCTTGACTTTGAGTCCTGCGTCCTGGAACTTTTGCAGGACAGTTCTTAGGCATTTTTCTAGTTGACTTCTTGTAGGCGTGGCTATTAATACATCATCGAAGTAGGGTACAACTCCTTTTATGCCCTGTAGCAACCTTTCCATCAAACTTTGAAAGATGCCAGGGGCTACACTTACTCCGAACTGGAGTCTGTTACAGTTGAACACACCTCTGTGCGTGACTATTGTTTGGGCTTCTGCGGTCTTTGTGTCTACTGGCAGCTGCTGATATGCTTGGGCTAGGTCAAGCTTCGCAAATACCTTTCCGCCCCCAAGTGAGTGGAGAAGGTGTTGGACCATGGGTACTGGGTAGGCGCTCTGTTGAAGTGCGTGATTCAGGGTGGCCCTGTAATCCCCACAGATTCTCAGGGATCCATCAGGTTTTATGGGGGTTACAATTGGGGTCTCCCATCAGGCGTGGTCGATGGGTTCTAGTACACCCTGTGCTATTAATTTGTCCAGTTGCTTGTCAATTTTTGGTTTGAGAGCAAAGGGAACTCAGCGTGGCTTTAGACGGATGGGTGCGATATCAGGGCAGAGATTAAACGAAATGGGGGACCCCTTGTATTTGCCTAATTGTTCGCTGAAGACTTCTTGAAAGTCCCGGATGAGGGTCGCCTCCCAGTCTTTGCTTACAGTCTGGTTGATGCTAGCCAATTCGATTCCTAATGGCGCGAACCACTGTAATCCCAGTAAACTGGGTCAGTCCCTGTCAACGACGGTGAGAGGTAGAGTTGCGGTGTGGTCTTTAAACGAGACCTGGACATGACTGGAACCAGCAACCAGGATTCAATTGCCCTGGTAGTCCTTTAATAGAAGTCTCTGGGTGCTGAGATCCTGGCGGCGGATGTCATGGATCAGTTGCTTGAGTTTTCCAGGAAATCATTGATAGGGAAAACCCGGAGTCGACTTCCATGATGCATGGTCTATTTTCAATGGTGACCCTTACCTGGATTTTTTTCACATCCACTGATGAGGCATGGCCGATGATGATGGTTTGATGTGCCTCTTCTCATCTGGTATTGGTAGTAGGCATTCGGTTTCTGCTGTACTGGCTCCACTGGTTGTTTGGGTGATCCTGGTTTGGTGGGTGGTTGCCCGCTGTCTGCCTGAAGTTATTGTCGTTCCTCTAAAATAATAAGCTGGACACTCGTTTACTTCTGCAGACTTTGGTGATGTGGCCCCTTTTATCGCAGGAATGACAGATGGCGTCTAGGAACCTGCAATCTGCTCGTGGGTGGTTCCCCCCGCATCCGATGCTTTGAAACTTGGGTTTACGACCTTGCTGGTCTCGTTGGTCGCACTCTGATCTGAGTCTGTTGACTTCTTCCTCCTCACTTTCCGGCAAGGACTCGATGTCTTCGTGGTGGGCTGTTGTTGTGTGTCTCTCTGAGGGTATTGCGATGTCGCTGGCGAGTTGGCGGTTGGACCCATTCGCTCGGCGCATTCGGGCAGCTGACTTCCTGGTTGCTTCTGCTGCAGTAGCATCTGCTATGGCATCTGCGAGTGCGATATCTTCTTTTGCCATAATCTTGCTTTGGATGGTGAGGTCTCTTAGACCCAGGACAATCCAATCTCTCATGGCTTCTTCAAGATTTACGAAGCCACATAGTCCACCCAAATTTCTTAGGTCAGTGACAAAGTCCCCGATGCTTTCGCTTTCCCGTTGGTCCCTCTGGTAAAACTCGTGTCTTCTGATGAGGGTTGGAACTGCTGGGGCGTAATGAGCCCTGAGAATGGGAGCAAGGGTGTCCCAATTCATAGTTTTGACTTCAACCGGTTTCGCTAGTACCTTTGCCATTTTGAAGACGGCGGGTCCGCAATGCGTTAGGAACACCGCACTTTTCTTGCTAGGCGTGGCATCCTTCAGATTGTTGGTTTCCAGGAACATTTGGAACCTGTCCATATACGAGTCCCAATCTTCATTCGCTGGATCAAATGGAGTGGTGGAATTGCGCTGCTGGTCATTCTGCCATTTTCTGCACGTTGTCAGCCACGTGCTCTGTCAATACTTCGCGAGTGCTCAGTCAGCTCTTATCGTCTCCGCATCCCACCCTCATTGCCAGTGTTCTATCTCGGAGAATGGGTGCAATAACAGAGACGAGACATCGACCAGTGACTCCAACTCTTTATTAGTGACTTCGGGAAAGCAGCTCGACATGTATGGCAGCAGCAGCTCCTTTTATAGAGCTGGATGCTGTCAAAGCGTCCAATGGTTTAAGTTTGCCGCGCTTGGAGCGTCCAATCGTGGCAGCCCACTAACTAGCCAATCGGATCAGTCCGGAATGACCAATCATGACCCGCTGTTCACAGACCAATCAAATATGCAGGATTTCAAGCCAGCTTGTGAAAAGCCAGTCAGGCTTGCAGGCTTATGAGCCTGCTAGTTCGTAACACTCCCCCTCTTCCTTATTCCTTTCTTCCTCTCCCCTCCTTCCCTCCCTTACTTCCTTCCCTCTTCCTTACTCCTCTCTTCTCCTCTCCCCATTCCTTCATTCCTTTTTCCCTCTTTCTGCACCCCTCCTTACTCCTTACTCCTTTCCCCTTCTCTCTCCACTCCCCCTTCCTTACCTCCACCCCTCCCTCTTCCTTTCCTTTCCTCTCCTCTCCTCTCCTCTCGTCTCCTTCCTTCCTTCCTTCCTTCCTTCCTTCCTTCCTTCCTTCCTTCCTTCCTTCCTTCCTTCCTTCCTTCCTTCCTTCCTTCCCCACTCTAGGAAGCATTTTTTTTCCTATTCTGCCCTTTGGCTTTCAAAGCAATGACATTGAAACTTAGGAAGATGAAGATCTAAATGAGTGCTGGAGTCCATAGATATGGCCATTAGGAGGTATTATGGATCTCCATTCTCTTCTGATGAGGATTCAGAATATGGGGGTGAGCGGAGGGGATCAGCCTATAACCTTGGAGTTTAAACTTGCATAGCTACAGGACGATTTGTATCTGATCAGGCGCTGTAAAGATTAGCATGCATTGATTCTAAAATAAACAGTTAAGACACAGAGAGAAGGTAGGCTGGCCTTTCAGGGTCAAAAAGCAGAACAGATCCCCCACTCCTGTTTTAGATCTACAGCAAATTCTTCCCAAAATTTAGCAAAGGTGTAAGGGTGAGCAATGTGGGTGAAATTCAATCAATCAGTCAGAATAAAGCTGCAAGGGACCTTGGAGGTCCTCTAGTCCAACCCCCTGCTTAAGCTGGCGACCCTATTTCAGACAAGTGACTGTCCAGTCTTTTCTTAAAAACCTCCAGTGATGGAGCACCTGGAACTTCTGAAGGCAAACCGTTCCACCCGTTAATTGTCCTCACTGTTAGGCAGTTTCTCCTTAGTTCTAGGTTGCTTCTCTCCTTGATTACTTTCCATCCATTGTTTCTTATTGTTAGAAGATAAATCCATCTGGTTCAGTTCCAAGCTGGGAGAAAGACACTGGAAACATGGAGGCTGATTGGAAAGATGGTTTAATGATGAACAGATCCAACAGCGTTTATCGTTCTGGTGCAGCTGTCAAAATGGAGTTGAGAGTGGGTGGGGTTTATATTTTCTTTGGGCTTTGTATTTGAACTTCCTGTTCCTGTGCAAGAACATGTATTCTATTGGCTGTTGTCAGATTCCTAAGGGGTTATGTAGGGGTCATAGTTGGCTCTATAAGCAAAAGAAGAAATGCAAATCTTAGGTACTTGTCTGAGCTAATCTTATCAACCTCTGGCTTATTGTTTATCTGAGCTCCCAGGTGAAGTTTGGTCTGCAATGAAGGGACCTGTGTTCTGAAAGGCTGTTGGACAATTCCTATGGTGGCTTAATGGCTTTTGTCCTGTGTTGGATCTTGGGTGAGGAGCTGCTTCTGAGCTTATCATTCTGTCTCTGTTCAGACTTTGCTGCAGGGAATTTCAAAATGGGCTGTCTTGAATGGATTACCCAAGCTGCATTTCTAAAAGGTGGCCTCCTCAGCTTCTGCTTGGGGGAGCAAGGAGACTAGGGCTGTTTTAAGAGCATGTTTTCCCATTTCTCCTTTAGGGAAATAATAATATCTTGCCTTTTTAATATTCATCAAAATATTTCATTCATTCAGGAATGGGGGAGGGGGGGGGCTTCCCATATTGTCTTGCCTTCTGGTTGATTTGGAAATTAAATTTACTCCCACGCAGCAATGAGATCCTACCTATTCCACTACCAGTCCAGTGATCTTGTGCATGTGTGCGCATGCACCTAACATGTGTATGCAGCTTTCCTCATGCCAGCTGAGGCCTGCAGTGCCAATCAGCTGAGAGGGTGAAGAAGAGGGGTGAGAGGGCCAGTCCTGTGATTTTCTCTTCTTTCTCCTCTCAGTTGATCATCACAGGCTTTTTGAAACGACCGGTTCGGCCAAACCGGAAGCATACCACCACTGTTCCCATGTCTTTGTGGCAGCCCCTCAAATACTGGAAGACTGCTGTCAGGCCACTTCCCACTTCTTCCCCAGTGAGGGCTCCTACAACTTTCACACAGAGTAAACGAATTGATGGAAAACATCTCCTCGCCTTCAGAGGAATCCCCTCACTTTCAAGTTTAAATACCTCTCCAAGTAAACATCATCAGAGAACTCCGCTGCTGCGGTATATTCTAATCCTGTAAGTATTGCTCATTGTTGCCCAGGCTGTCCCTCCAAAATGCTTCTGAGGAGAAGTACAGTCCTAATAGAATTAGACTACTGTCATCAAGAAGCCAGATGGTGGCTCTTCCCCTACCTCCTTCCTTTTTCTTTTTAATTTTTTTTTAAAAAAGGTTATTAGTTAATGCAATCTGGTTTTTAAAAGTTTTGAGGAGAAATGAAAAGCGGGCCACGTTGATTTTTTTTTTTTTAATATAAAGAAATAGCTTTTTAACACCCTAGTCTTCATTTTTTTTTTTTTTGCTCTTTTCCTTTCAAGTTTTGGTTTATTTACTGATTGCCTTTTTGGCTCCCTTTTTTTTTAAAAAAATCCACCAACAGTACTCAAGGCGGCAATAGGCAAAATAAAAACCGTGATTATAAGTCAATAAAACCATAATTAAAACACAATTAAACTCATACCATTAAAAAAGAAAAGAAAAGAAACACTCCCTGTGTGTTTATTTAATGTAATTATATCATGCATGAGATGCCCAAGGCCATTAGGGTAGGAGCAATTTTCATTGGAAGCCAATAATAGGGCTCAACCAGGCGTGGGCTGCTGGGGGTTCGGGAGAGCCCCTCGCTAAGAGCCCCTAGCTAAGATTCTGTGCAGTAAGAAGAACCCGCAAATCCCACTCCTGGCTGGCCCCGCTGCTCCCAGGAGTCCCCACGTCGCCCATTTTGGATGCAGGCAAGTGCAGGGTGCGCACGGAGGTTCGGGGAGGGCAAAAAATGGGCCTCCTGGAAGTTTGGGAAGGCCTGACATGGGCCCGTTTCCCATTTCCAGAGAGTCTCTGGCGCCCAGGGAAGCCATTTTTGCCCTCCCGGAAGCTTGAGGACAAAAATGCCACCCACCATGGGGCAGGAGGCTGACTAGGCCACACCCACCCAGAACCCTTTGCTAAAATGTTTGAAGCCACCCCTAGTCTCAACCCTCCCCTCCCCCCACAACAAATGAAGTTATTCTAGGTTTCTGGTTCCTGCAAGTGTTCTTCCTTGCAGCAGTTTCCTCCTTTCCTTTGGGAGTAGAGTCTCACTGTCAGCTTGGAAGCCATTTTTCTTGGAGGCTTCTGGGCTGCCACATTCAGTGCCCATGAATTTGGGAAGGGGATTTCAAGGAGCGGTGTAAGATTAGCCACAACAACATTCCTTTCTCAGAAAGTCAAGGACATGTTACTCTGCACCTGGAGGAGAGTGACTGCACTCCAGTTGGAATGAAGTGAGGATTGGACAATGTCATGGACTATTGGGTACAGGGGTTGGATTTTGCTCTTTGGGCTAAGGAAAACCCAGATATCTCAGATTTAGATTTTCTTCAGATATGCCAACATGACATCTCTAATAAAATGGATCTTTGAGAAGGTGATAGTCTCGGAGTCTTTTACTTTAGAGGTTGTTACTTGGAATGCTGACACTTACTGTTGATGCAAATGACAATGAATGAATACGTAAAAGAATTCCATCGTGCAACTTACTGAAAATCAATTGTCCCAAAGGTGTTTTTTTCAAGAGGCAACTGGACTTTCTGTTTTTCTTTGAAGACATTTCACTTCTCATCCAAGAAGCTTCTTCAGCTCTGACTGGATGACAAAGAATGGAAAGATCTATACTCCTTTCAGACATTTGCATTCTTTTAGAAGGTTGTTTCAGGTCACCTGGGATGTAGTGGCTCAGTGGCTAAGATGCTGAGCTTGTCAATCAGAAAGGTTGGCAGTTCGGCGGTTTGAATCCCTAGCGCTGCATAATGGAGTGAGCTCCCATTACTTGTCCCAGCTTCTGCCAACTTAGCAGTTCGAATGCATGTAAAAATGCAAGTAGAAAAATAGGCACCACTTTGGTGGGAAGGTAACAGCATTCTGTGCACCTCCAGGGTTTAATCATGCTGGCCACATGACCATGGAGACGTCTTCGGACAACACTGGCTCTTTGGCTTTGTAATGGTGATGAGCACTGCCTCCTAGAGCCAGAAACAACGAGCATGTATGTGCGAGGGGGACCTTTAACTTCACCTAAGGTCACCTGGAGGTTTGGCTGTGTCCTCAGGGTCACTTGAGTGGTGCAAATGGGTGTGAAGCCTTCTTGGAACTGCTGAAAGGGCCGTGTGTTGTAGATTGGAGATAGATGACATCATATCCCTCCCTGTCTATTGAGAGAGGGCTAACAAAAGAGTGGAAAATGTACCCATCGTGACCTGGATGATTGAGAATCTCCATAGACTTCTAAAAGGGTGTGATTTTGATTTGAACAGTAATATTGATAAGATATTTTTTGAAAGATCAATCTTATATGAGTGTTAATATTTCATTTTATTTATATGTATCACACACACACACACACACACACACACACAATGCTAATGTCTTATTGCTTTGGCATGTTCTTTGACAATTTACAAATGGCTATTGCATGCAGTTTTCCTCCTTAAATCATGTTAGAAGAAAATATGTATTATGTGGCACAACAAATTCAAATCAAAAGAACTCATTTGAGCATTTTACCAACAGTGTTTCAACTAATAACACTTAGCTTTTATTTAACTGCAAGTACATGGAGTTTTATGATACGATTGCAGTAATTTTGCCATCAGATGTGTTATTATTCCTACATAATGGATGGCAGAGAGGGGAGGATTGGAGGTGGAATCATTTTCCTTACAGAAATATTAAAAGGTAATAGCAACCTTGATGATACCAGGTTGATGTGGAAGGGAGGGCACCAGGCTAGAAACTGGGAAACCATGAGTTCTAGTCTCGCTTTATGCACAAAATCAGCTTGGTTATCTTTCTCTCTCTCTCTCTCTCCCTCCCCCCCTCTCCCTCCCTCCCTCCTTCCCTCTCTCTCTCTCTCCTCTCTCATGGGAAGAAAGCATTGGAAAGCCATTTCTGAAAGAAAACTGCAGGGATTTCTCCCGGAGGAAATCAGGAGTCAAAATGGAGGAGGAGGAAGAGGAGGAGGAGCAGGAGGAGTAGGAGGAAGAAAAGAGGAGGAGGAAAGGAGGAGGAGCAGGAGCAGGAAGAAAGGAGGAGGAGCAGGAGGAAGAAAAGAGGAGGAGGAAAGGAGGAGGAGCAGGAGGAAGAAAAGAGGAGGAGGAAATGAGGAGGAGCAGGGGGAAGAAAAGAGGTGGAGGAGGAAAGGAGGAGGAGCAGGAGGAAGAAAAGAGGAGGAGGAAAGGAGGAGGAGCAGGAGCAGGAAGAAAGGAGGAGCAGGAGGAAGAAAAGAGGAGGAGGAAAGGAGGAGGAGCAGGAGGAGGAAAGGAGGAGGAGCAGGAGGAAGAAAAGAGGAGGAGGAAAGGAGGAGGAGCAGGAGGAAGAAAAGAGGAGGAGGAAAGGAGGAGGAGCAGGAGGAGGAAAGGAGGAGGAGCAGGAGGAAGAAAAGAGGAGGAAGAAAGGAGGAGGAGCAGGAGGAGGAAAGGAGGAGGAAAGGAGGAGGAGCAGGAGGAAGAAAAGAGGAGGAGGAAAGGAGGAGGAGCAGGAGGAAGAAAAGAGGAGGAGCAGGAGCAGGAGGAAGAGGAGGAGCAGGAGGAAGAAAAGAGGTGGAGGAGGAAAGGAGGAGGAGCAGGAGGAAGAAAAGAGGAGGAGGAAAGGAGGAGGAGCAGGAGGAAGAAAAGAGGAAGAGCAGGAGCAGGAGGAAGAGGAGGAGCAGGAGGAAGAAAAGAGGTGGAGGAGGAAAGGAGGAGGAGCAGGAGGAAGAAAAGAGGAGGAGGAAAGGAGGAGGAGCAGGAGGAGGAAAGGAGGAGGAGCAGGAGGAAGAAAAGAGGAGGAGGAAAGGAGGAGGAGCAGGAGGAAGAAAAGAGGAGGAGGAAAGGAGGAGGAGCAGGAGGAGGAAAGGAGGAGGAGCAGGAGGAAGAAAAGAGGAGGAAGAAAGGAGGAGGAGCAGGAGGAAAGGAGGAGGAAAGGAGGAGGAGCAGGAGGAAGAAAAGAGGAGGAGGAAAGGAGGAGGAGCAGGAGGAAGAAAAGAGGAGGAGGAAATGAGGAGGAGCAGGAGGAAGAAAAGAGGAGGAGCAGGAGCAGGAGGAAGAGGAGGAGCAGGAGGAAGAAAAGAGGTGGAGGGGGAAAGGAGGAGGAGCAGGAGGAAGAAAAGAGGAGGAGCAGGAGCAGGAAGAAAGGAGGAGGAGCAGGAGGAAGAAAAGAGGAGCAGGAAATGAGGAGGAGCAGGAGGAAGAAAAGAGGAGGAGGAAAGGAGGAGGAGCAGGAGGAAGAAAAGAGGAGGAGGAGAAAAGGAGAGGAGCAGAAAGAGGAAAAGAGGAGCAGGAGGAGGAAAGGAGGAGGAGGATAGAAGAAAGGAGAAGGGACCTGTGCTTCCCTTAACGTTTAAGTCCCTTGCCTGCTAGAATATATTCTCCATCAATGATTATCTCCCATCAGCCTATATTTTGAAAATTCTGAAGAGAGCGGTGTTTTCGCATTCATGCAAATTTGACTTTAACATTCCTCCTTGGAAAGTGTCTCCCTTCCTCTTTTATTCACTCTTAGTTCCTATCTATATCTGGTTGGAGAGAGTAACATTTTGGTGGGTGGAGAAAATGATGATGATGATTTTTTTTTTTTAGAGTGAAAGCTATGCAGATGATTGATGATGATGAAAGGAATCAAAGTTACGTTTCACACAGCAGAAAGGCAGATTCAGAAGATTATTATCTGCTACTCTGTTCCTTTTAACATGCCAAAGTTATTTTAAGTACAACTTTCTGGGTGTTTTCTATATCAAAATGGCAATGAACTTCTCTATTGATGGCAAACAAACCCTCAAGACTTGGCACAAGTGTGGTTTCCCTCCTCCCTCAAATAAGAACTTTGGGGTCTTTGCTAAAATGGTAACATCCATATTCAGAGGCACCCTGCCTGTCCCTGCTGGAGTTCAGTCGCACGGCAGGAAAGAAAGCTTAACTTTTCAGGTAGCTTAACCTTAATGGAAGGGAAGAAACCTCCTGGTGGCCTTAATGACTCTCTCAAAGAATGCAAATGATCAGCTGTCTGCAAGGAGTGTTCCCCACCATTCAGTCAGAACAGAAGGAGCTTCTTGGATGGAAAGTGAAACGTCTTCAAAGAAAAAGGAAGAAAGAACAAGAAAGTCCAATTGCCTCTTTTATAAAGCCCCTTTGGGATAACCATGACCTGGATGGCTGAGAATCTCCATAGAAAACCAATTGCTTGATTAGATTTTTATCCTGCCTTTATTACTTTCTAAGTAATGCCTGAATAATATTCCTTCCTTTTCTCCATAACAACAGCCCTGTGAGGTGGACTGGGCAGAGAGAGAAAGAGTGGCCCGAGGTCACATACCTCAGGGGTCTCCGACTTTGGCCACTTTCAGATTGGTGGGCTTCAACTCCCAGAATTCCACCAGTCCACCAGTCTTAAAGTGCCCATGGTTGGAGACCTCTGACCTAGCGAGCTTTCATGCTTCAAGTGGGACTAGAAGTCATGGTCTCCTGGTTCCTAAACTAGAACTTTCACCTGTGCACCCCATTTGGAAGAATTACAGGTGGTCCTTGGCTTACAACCATTCCATTGGTTGTAACTGTTCTAAGCTACAAAAGCACTGAAAAAACACAGGGAGAAGGGGAGAAATCCTTAAAAAAAAAAAAGGTTACCAGGAGGAAGATGAATGAGAAAAGCCCTGTAGGCTTAAGTTTAGGTGGAAGACAGTTGTTAAGTAAGTTTTATTACCTTTCTTGCCTCAGTTGTTAAATGAATCACTGCAGTTGTTAAGTTAGTAACCTGGTTGTTAAGTGAATCTGGCTTCCCCATTGACCTTGCTTATCAGAAGGTCACAATTGTGCATGCGTTTGCATGCTCACACTTGCGTTTCAGCACCCAGAAGGCCATGCGCGTTCCCCCATGCCCCGTACACATGCACACACAATCCCCCTCACCCCCTGCCACTTCCTTACCTGCACTGCGCCTCACTGCTGGTTTTCAGCCAGTTTGAGGGCTTTTTCAGCCTCCCAGGCTTCTGCAGGCTTGGTAGGCCGAAAACTAGCCCCGTTTCGTCACTTCCGGTATTTTCAGAAAAACAGGAAGTGATGAAACAGGGCTAATTTTCAGCCTGCAAAGCCTGCAGAAGCCTTCCTCAAGCTTTTGGGAGGACAAAAAAGGCCCCAAACCCATGAAAATTAACTGTGAGCCGCGCACATGCACAGTGAGGTAAGTTGGCCAATAGCTCGCTTGCTGGCACAAATGGCTCTGCGTGACACCTGTGGCACGCATGCCATAGGTTCGCCATCACGGTCCTATAATGTTAAAGGGAAATGATTTCAATGGGGTTTATATCTTCAAGAACTATAGAATGTCATCCTGGGATACTGAAAAGACTATCTCTACAGGTAGTCCTCAATGTTTGGCCACAACTGAATCCAAAATTTTTGTTAAGTGAGTCATTTGTTAAGTGAGTTTTGCCCCCATTATATGACCTTTCTTGCTGCTGTTGTTAAGTGAATCATGTTGATAAGTTAGTAAGCCGGTTGTTAAGTGAATCTGGCTTTCCTGTTGACTTGGCTTGTCACAAAAGGTGATCATATGACCTTGGGACACAGCAACAGTCATAAGTACGAACCAGTTGCCCAGCCTCTGAATTTTGAGCACAGGATCCTGGGGATGCTACAAAAGTTGTAACTGTGAAAAACGGTCATAAGTCACTTTTTTCATTGCTATTGTAACTTATGTCTATTTTTAATCTAGCAGAATGAAGGATTTTATCCTGAACACATAACCTTCCTTTCATTTTCGACAAGCACAAAGGTCTGCTTTTGATACTTTGGGTTAATAAAAAAAGAACAGGTAGAATGCATTTTTTTTTTTTTTAGAAATATGACCTATGGTTCTTAATCTTACTTATGGCCGTTCAGGACTTACAAAGCCATGGCGAAATTCCCACGGAGCAGGGATTTGCAGTATTTCATAGCTAGCAGCTGAAAAGTGAAACATAGGTGGAGTTTTAGTGGTAAGAAGCATGACTCTAAAAAAATTTAGAACAAACTTTGTTTTTGTTTAGTATGTTTGGAACTATTGCAAATTACTGTAAGAATTATAATCTAGATTAGTGTCTCTCAAAGTTTGGCAAGTTTTAAGGATTGTGGATTTAACTTTGAGAATTCCCCAGCTGTCCATGAAGTCCCTGATGGGATGTAGATTTTTTTTTTTAATTAATCATTTATGGATTTGGAATCATAACTGTCCTCCTCCCAGGGATTTCAGTTTATTAATTTTTCTGCCTTGTGTCATAGATAACTGGGTCTAGTGCAGAACTGGTAGTAGAAATTTTGAGTAGTTCGGAGAACCGGCAAATGCCCCCTCTGATTGGAGATTTTACAGCATCCTTCCCCTGCCATATCTACCAAGCCAAGTCCACAGAACCGGAAGTAAAAAAAAAAATTGGATCCCACCACTGGTCTAGTGGTTAAAGCATCAGGATAGCATCTGGGAGACGATGAGTTCTAATCCTGCCTTAAACTGGAAAGCCAGCTAGATGACTTTGAATCAATTACCAAGGAGCTTGTGAGTTCTAGTCCTATTTTAGGCATGAAAGCTGGCTGGGTGATCTTGAGCCAGTCACACACTGTCTCAGCCCAACCTACCTGGCAGGGTTGTTGTGGGTAAAATAGGAGGAAGGAGTATTAGGTATGTTCACCACCTAGAGGTAGAGAAGGGGAGGGAGGGAGAGAGTAAAAGAAGGAAGAAAGGAGGAGGAAGGAAAGAAGGAAGGAAGGAAGAGAGCAAGGGAGGAAGGAAATAAGGAAGGAGGGAGGGATGGATGGAAGGGAGGGAGGGAGGGAGGAAAGAAGAGAGCAAGGGAGGGAGGAAAGAAGGAAGGAGGAAGGGAGGGAAAGAGGGAAGGAGGGAAGGAAGGAGGGAGGGAAGGAAAGAAATAAAAATATGGCACCAGAGAGACCCACTGTGTGCTTAAATCTCTCCATCAGAAATGACCCACTAAACTTGCCCACAGATAGCCTTGATTTCATCAGGAGAGTTCCTCCCTTGATATTTCTGAAAAATTGTGCTGACTGTGAATATTTTCATGTCTTATGGGGTCTCTGTCTCTGCCTGCTACTGCTGCTTCTAGCTTGACAGTGAGGAATGACTGCTCAAGCATCCAGGGAGTTCTTTGTTACTTCCGCACTTCCTCCTAATTAATGAAAACATAAAAGAATCAACATCTTGGTCTACTCTTCGGGTAGAAGACTATCTCAGCAGATAGATGGGAAAATGGATGGATTAATTCATACACATAGATGGATGGCTAGGATGGATGAATAGATAGATAGATAGATAGATAGATAGATAGATAGATAGATAGATAGATAGATAGATAGATAGATAGATAGATATTTAACAAAATAACAGAATATAGAGTTGGAAAGCACCTTGGAGGACTTTTAGTCTAACCCCCTGCATAAACAGGAAACTCTGTACTGTTTCAGACAAATGGTTATCCAATCTCTTGTTAAAAACTTCCAGCCTTGGAGCATTCACAACTTCTGGAGGTAAGTTGTTCCACTGATTAATTGTTCTAACTGTCAGGAAATCTCTCCATATTTCCAGGTTGGTCCTCTCCTTGAATAGTTTCCATCCATTGCTTCTTTCCTTCCTTCAGGGGCTTTGGAGAATAGCTTGCCCCCCTTCTTCTTTGTGGAAGCCCCAGAAATATTGGATCACTTGCAATCATGTCACCAGTCCTTTTTTTAATTAAACCAGGCATATCCAATTCCTGCAACCTTTACATGTTTTAGTCTTCAGTCCCCTAATCATCTTCGTTGCACTCTTTCCAGAGTCTCAACAACTTTTTTATATCGTGGGGACCAATATTGGATACAATATTCCAAGCGTGGCCTTACCAAGGCATTATAAAGTGATATTAATATTTCACGTGATCTTGATTCTATCTCCCTGTTTAATGCAGCCTATTTAAGTTAGAAGCCACCATTAGAATTCAAGGCAGCAACTGCATAAGTTAAGCGAATAAGTACTTGTGTGTGTGTGTGTGTGTGTGTGTGTGAGTGAGTGTTTCTTGAATTACTTCTTAGTCAGTTTCTGTGAGTGACCTTCTAGTGTTATGAAGGAGAAGTGAACATGATCCAGCTGGTGAACTTTGGTTTCTAAGTAGAATGGCTCCTTGAGGTGATGATCATTATAAAATGGACGTTCGTTCGTGGATTGAAAAATCTCATTTTCAGGCTGTCTCAAAGGTGCTGTTTCAGAAGGCAATTGAAGTGGTTTTTCCTTGAGGAGGAGGAAAAAGACATTTTGCTTCTCATTCAAGAAGCTTCAGCAGCTTTGCCAAGATTGGGGGGGGGAGGGGGGAATGGAAGGATTAGTTCTGCAGGATGGAGTTGGGAGGATCATATTCTTTGTAGTCATCTGGTTATTAGTACTCTCTCTGAGAGCTCTTGAGGGCACTTGGGGGTTTATCTATATCCTCATGTCTCTTTTTATCCCTCTTTCAAACCAGCATTCGTCTCTGTCTGAAATGTGGGATTTTAAGAAGATTGCAGAGTTGTTCTTCCTATTCTTTGCACACTCTGACACACATTAAAAATGAAATTCTGTTGCTTGCTCTCAAAAGTATATATATATACAATACATAACACTCATATAGATATGCTGCATATATACATATGTAAATACCTTTACCCTAACATATAAATGCACATAAATATTCATCACGGTCCATCATGCAAAACAGAAAGAGGAAGCTTGAGCGATCACTATATGGAGGAAAATTGTGGCTGAACTGATGTTCTGCTTAGGATATATAAATGCTATATAAATGCTCCTGCATGTGGGGATAGAGAAGTGATGAGCAGAAGCCAACATTTCGTTCTCAGAAATCAATGTGAGATGAGTTGGCAGTTTCCATGCACAGACTGAAGCTAGCAAAATGTTTTGTTTGACAATGGCGGTGGCTGCTTTTCATGAAAAGATCAGTTAACAAATATATAGAAGTTGCTGAACTTCATCCCCAACATTTCTTATCTTAAGTACTGCTCTTTAGTTAAAACAGCAGGAGCACATTAATGATTGTAGGAAGAAAAATCAGGTCTGGTTCCAAGCGGGGAGAAAGGCGCTAACCCTAACCCATTTAATATTAAGAGTATCTTGGTGACGTTTCGGCAAGGTCCCACTCGCCATCCTCAGGCTGGTGCTTTCGGCTTCGTGGCAGTGCAAGCAGTGTGTGATCGGAGCTGCCGTCTCTCTATAAATACTGGTGGTGGGGGCTGGTGTCCTGGGCTGGTTGGCTGCGCTGCTGCCTCTTGATTGGTTGATGGAGTTGATGTTGGTATAATGGGCTGTGTGAGGGCCTTGTGAGTTTTCTTGTGGAGATATCCTGGATCTTGTGCTGTAATCTCCTGGGTCGTTTGTTTTGTAGTGATCTTTTTTCCATTAGCCTCTCGTGTTTTAATGGCTTGGTAATGGGTTGTGTGATGGGCTTGCGGATTCTTTTGTTGTGGTATCCTGGGTCCTAAGTTGTAATCTCCTGGGTCATTTGTGTTTTGATCTCTTTTCCATTAGCCTCCTCTGTAGTAATATATACCCATACAGTGTGTCTATAGTATTATTTATCCTTTTATCTCTTATTATCTCTTTCAACTGGTTGCACAGTTTTTTTATTTTTATTATTATACACAAAAAACAACAGCGTACACAGCAAACCAGATAACTATGCTGGGTTTCATATCACAAATCACTAGTCAAACACTTCCCAAGTGTTTAAGACCATATGATGTATCAGCAGATTATGCGAGCAGATCCCAGTAAGGTGGTCTTCTGCAGCTGACCAATGGTGATTTTGTCAGCACCAATTGTTTTTAAGTGCTTGCCTAGATCTTTAGGTACAGCACCTAGCGTGCTGAGTACCACTGGAACCACCTGCACTGGTTTATGCCAGAGTCTCTGCAGTTCACTTCTCAACTCCTGATATCTAGTGATTTTTTTCAAGTTGTTTCTCATCAATTCTGCTGTCACCAGGTATGGCAATGTCAACGATCCACACTTTTTTCTTCTCCACAATCATGATATCTGGGGTGTTGTGTTCCAAAACTTTATCAGTCTGTATTTGGAAGTTCCACAGTAGTTTTGCATGCTCATTTTCAACCACTTCCTCAGGCTTATGATCCCACCAGTTCTTTGCTACAGGCAGATGGCAGTTGTGACACAAATTCCAGTGGACCATTTGAGCGACTGTGTTGTGACATTGTTTGTAATCAGTCTGAGCTATTGTCTTGCAACAGCTCAGTATGTGATATTATTATTATTGTTGTTGTTGTTGTTTGACGCACAGTCAGCCAGATGTTCCGGCTGGATTTGTCTACCTATTTTATTACAGGTAATCCTCAACTTATAATCACAATGGAGTTAAAAATTTAAGGTCTATCTGGTAGGGCCAACAGAAAGGATCTTCTCCATGGTAGAACCAAGAAGGGCCTTCTTTGTGGTAGGACCAAAAAGAAAGGCCTTCTCTGTGAAGGAACCAAGAAGAAGGGCTTTTCTGTTAGGGGACCAAGAAGAAGGGCTTTCTCTGTGGTAGGACTAAGAAGAAGGGCCTTCTCTGTGAGAGGACCAAGAAAAAGGTCCTTCTCCGTGTAACATCATTTCTGTAGATATATGATTGGCTCCTACTTTAACATTTTTCAAAAGGTCCTTAAGACATGGTTTTGCCAATGGGCCTGAGGATCCCAGAATGACATGGAGCCCATCAAGAGGTTCATTTGATTGTTGTTGGCAGGGAAGGTGTAATTTTATTGGGTTTTGATTTCTTTAAGCCACTCTGAGTCACCACGACTCAGTCACCATAAATGTTCTTAATAAATAAATTTAAAAAATGATGTGGATTTGTTGAGTTAATGAACCATCTATTTTTTTTCTGTTCAGGAAGATCGTAATTGTTGTGTTCCCCAAATCCTATCTCCATGGCATCCAAAAAGTCTCACTGGTTGTCGCTGGAGAGTGGATTAGATTGATTAAGAACTGACCCCCTGAAAGGGTTGTTAGAATGACCAATAACAGAAAAGGAGCCATTTGTAATTTGAAAGGAATTTAAGACCACAAATATTTTATGATCATAAACCTTAGCTTTTCCTCTCCGCTACCAGCCATGACAGAAACAAACCTAATCACGGATATATTCTTGATCCAAGTTTTAAAGAAAGTGTAATAATGAATTACTGTGATATCCAAGCAGATAAAATGAGATGGTGGCATTGTTATTTGTCCGCCATTCCTTTCTTAAAGATTAGATTGCTCTTCTTCAAATCTGAAGCCCTCCAGATGTTCTGAACATCACCTGCCATATCTTCTACCCAGCACAAATCGAAATCCAACCCATTGGGAGTGAGATATGCTGAGGAAGGTGGCTACAGACTTTTTAATATAGCGAAATAAGAGAGGAGAATTAGAGATTAAGTGGGAAAGCTAGAGCTAAGATACACAGCCAGAAATAATTAGAAACTTGAAGACTGGAAATATTTTTTTTTCCAATAGCGGCATGCAGGCTGAGTTGCAGAAACAAGAGGAAAAAATTCACTGCTTAAGCAGCGAAGTTTGAAAGAAGCAAGGAGGATCAAGTCCATGGTTTTAATTTTACTTCTGCAAGAAATGGGGGATGGAATGGGGTGAAGTAGAGAAAGAAGGACCAATGAAATATTTTTTTAAAAAAAACGAATCAATAGGCAAAGTTTTCTGTGGGCTTGTTTTAATTATCTGTGATATTTGTTTTCCTCCACTACTAAATCATTCAGCAAAATAAGAGGGCGGGGGGAGAAGGAAAATGAACCAATTGTAGCAGATGACCAGGCTGAGCCTGAGGGAGGGGTCAAACACATAATCAGTCATAAGCTTCTGCGCACCCACAAGAGATCTAAGGCCAACCCACTTTGATTTCCTTTCTGAACTCCTGCTAATTTTTCTTGACTGTTAGTAGTTCAGATTCTTGGAGAGAGCTTAAGCTTGCAATAAATCCATATACCCAGAGATGGGATTCAAAAATCCCAACAGCCAGTTCTCTGCTTAAATGCTGGGTGGGTGTGACCATGTTGGGTGTGGCCTACCAGAACTTCTGGAAGGGCTGTTTTTCACTTCCACAGAGTCCAGAGGCTTCCCTTGGGACTCTGGGAGGGTGAAAATGGCCTCCCCCGAGCTCTGGAGGCTCTCTGGAAGCCAGAAACTAGGCCCATTTCCGGATTTCTGGAACTTCCGGAATGGCCATTTCCCAGAGCCTCCACGCAGACCCTCATATACCTGCAGACCACGTGGAGACTCCTGAGAGGGGAGGGGTAGGTTGAGTGGGGCCAGTCAGTTGGTTCAACTACCGGTTTGGTGGACCAGATATAAATTTAACATCTGGTTTACTTGAACCAGCCCAAACCGGCTGAATCCCAACCTTGTATCCCATCTGAACTGCTTGAATCTTCCAATTTCCCTGGCATTTGACACAGATTTGACTTTAATGAATAAACTGCCTTTTAAGTTTGTTGCTAAAAAAAAATCTAGACTTGAACTAAAAACCTTGGATAGCCCAAGCATTAATCTGTGCTTGGGTTGACTGTATTGGATGACATGTGATCACATGCTGCAGTTTTCTTCAAATGAAAAATAAGAGTCAAAAATGAGAGGAGGGTCCTTGGTGCTCTATGAGTTTGGTGGTTTTCTTGCAGATGTTGCATTACCAAACTAGGTAACATCTTCAGTGCTAGAAGGGCGGTTAGTCTTATTTTTATATACTGGTGGATTGCCCTGTCAGTATTCTTGGTGGTTCCTTAATCAGACTGTGGTTTACTGTTAGCTTGTTTGTCTGTGTTGGTAATTCCTTGATTTGGGAATTGTTTATTGCTTGACTGTTAGTCTGGTATTAATCTTGGTGCTAATTTCTTCCCATCTGGTTGTTGATTGCTGGTGAGGAGGTGATTTGGTCTTTTTGTTTCCTTTTGGACATTTTGATTGCCACTTTTGAGTGATATGTAGATGTTGCTTATCTCTATGTGCCTGTTGATGACTGATTTGTCTCAGTGCCAGGCTTTCAGGATTACTCTGGCATTTTTAGACTTGGCTCAGTGGTGGCATTCAGCAGGTTCTGACCAGTTCTTGAGAACCAGTAGTGGAAATTTTGAGTAGTTTGGAGAACTGGCAAATACCACATCTGACTGGAGATTTTACAATATCCTTCCCCTGCCACGCCCACAGAGCCAGTAGTAAAAAAAATTGAATCCCACCACTGACTTTGTTTAATGTAGGATGCTCACAGTTTCCCAGCTGAAACTACGGTTGAGCCGTAGTTGTGAGAGAGTCAATACAGTGTAATAATTTAGGGGCTGAACTAGGACTGGTAAAACCTGGGTTCAAGTTCACCCTTGATTATGAAAATCTAATGAGTGATTTACAGAAGTTTGTTGTAAAACATCAATTCCTTCTCTTTTTTTATCTCATAATTTAATCCCTTTGGATTACTATTCTTTACTCTTTTGCTATATTAATCAAAAGGGGATCACTGTGATAGATATGCATGTATCTGATCATTGTTTGGAACAATCAATGTACAGATGAAACATACTGGATAAATAGTTTGGCACCTTACAGTCACTGCAGCATCTGTGTTGTGAAAAATCTCTTTGTCCTACTATTTTTGTTTTTCTTTTGTAGTATTGTACGCCACTGTTGGATTTTTACAGGGGTAAGAAGCAATATCTAAATATTTCAATAAATACAAGTAGTCCTCGACTTACAACAGTTCATTTAGTGACCACTCAAAGTTACAACAGCACTGAAAAAAAAAGTGACATGACCGTTTTTCACAGTTACGACCGTTGTAGCGTCCCCATGATGACATGATCAAAATTCAGGTTCTTGGCAACTGGTTCATATTTACAGTATGATCGTTTCTGTGTCCCAAAGTCATGTGATGAACTTTTGCAACCTTCTGACAACAAGGTCAACAAGGAAACCAGATTAATTTAACAACCGGGTGACTAACGGATCATCTATAGCAATTCATTTAACAACTATGGCAAGAAGGGTCATAGAATGAGGCAAAATTCATTTAACAAATGTTTCACAATGCCTGAAGGGGTTTTTTTGGGGGAGGGGATCAATTGTGGACATAAGTCAAGGACGTAATGACACAACTATAAGCTTGGATAAGACTCAATCTGGTGCAGCGGTTAAGATGCCTGGCTGGAAACCAGGAGACTGTGAGTTTTAGTCCTGCCTTAGGCATGAATTCAGCTGGGTGTCCTTGGGCCAGTCATTCTCTGTGAGTCCTGGGAAAAATGCCAGAGCAACCCAGTTCTGAAAATGTTGCCAAAAAAACTGCAGGGAATAGTCCAGGGGTCAAGACTAATTCAAAGGCGTTGTTGTCATCATCCTCATCATCTAGATACAGATTAATAGAGTTGGAAGGGACCTTGTAAGTCATCTAGTCCAACCCTCCACCCAAGCAGACCCTACATCATTTCTGACACATGGCAGTCCAGTCTCTTTTTGAAAGCTTCCAGTGATGTAGCTCCCACAACTTCCGAAGGCAACTTCTGTTTCATTGGATGATTGCTCTCACTGTCAGAAAGTTTCACCTTATTTTCAGGTTGAATTTCTCCTTGTTTAGTTTCCATCTGTTATTCCTTGTCTGGCCTTCAGATGCTTTGGAAAATAGCTTGACCGCTTCCTTTCTGTGGCAGCCCCACAAATATTGGAACACTGTTATCATGTACATCCTGGTCCTTCTCTTTACTAGACTAGCCATGCCCAGTTCCTGTAACCGTCCTTCGTATGTTTTAGTCTCCAGTCCCCTAATCATCTTGGTTGCTCTTCTCTGTACTTTTTCTAGAGTCTCAACATCTTTGTTATAGTGTGGTAACCAAAACGGATGCAGTACTCTAGGTGTGATTTTACTAAGGCTTTATAGAGTGGTATTAGTACCTCACATGATCTTGATCGAACCCCTCTGTTAATAAAATTTAGGATTGCATTGGCTTTTTTGGCTGCTGCTGCACACTGCTGGCTCATATTTAGCTGGTTGTCCACTAAGATTCCAAGATCCCTCTCACAGTTCCTGCTATTGAGCCTGGTTTCACCCAGTCAATATGTGTCCTTTGGGTTTTTCTTGCCTAAGCGTAAGACTTCACTTTTCCCTACATTGAATTTCATTTTGTTAGCTATGGCCCAGTGTTCTACTCTGTCAAGATCCATCTGGATCTTGAGCCTATCTTCTTGGGTGTTAGCTATTCCTGCCAGCTTAGTGTCATCTGCAAATTTGGTAGGTTCTCCCTTCTATTCCCTCATCTAAGTCATTTATGAAGATACTGAAGTGTACTTGACCTAGAATTAGGAGTGGGCTTCAAAAATTTTAGCAAGGGGTTCTCCATCTGGTGGCTGGGTGGGCGTGGCCATGGTGGGTGTGGCCTAGTCGGCCACCAGCACCATGGCTGGAGAGGGGCGTTTTTGCCCTCCCCGGGCTCCGGAGGCTTTTCTCAGGCCTCCAGGAGGGCAAAAATGGCATCCCCGGGCTCCGGAGGCTCTCTGGAAGCCAGAAATGGGCTCATTTCCAGCCTTCCCGAACTCCTGGGAGGCCTGTTTTTCACCCTCCCTGAGCCTCCATGCACACCCTGCACTTACCTACAACCAAAATGGGCCACGTAGCTAGGAGGGGTGGGGCAGGGTGGGCGGGGCAGGGCCAGCCAGGAGTGGGATTTGGAGGTTCTCCGAACTGCACAGAATCTTAGCTAGAAGGTCTCCTAAACCCCTGTGAACCCCCAGCAGCCCAGCCCTGCCTAGAATGGACTTCCCTTTCATGGTTCAGAAACTTTCCATGGATCAGACGTCCTTGTGTTGACATTGGCCAACACAAGTTTAGCCATCCTGTTTTGGACAGCCCTTCAGAGGACTGTTGGTTTTGCTTGTACAGAGTTGGTTTGATGTCAGCTCTTGGCTGTTAGACACAGCCTGGGTACCAATTTTTATTGGTAGAAAAACTGAGTTTAGACAATGCAGTTTAATCTTTAAAAAGAGGGTCATTAAAATGATGCATCTTTTCAGCAGGGAAAGCATTTTTAAAGTGGCTAATTGCATCGACAAAAGGTAATTATTTCAGAATTTGTAGCCCTCTGCTAGCTGCAGAGCACGAAATGCAACCCAATCTCAATCCCAAAGGTCTGTTGCCTTTCCCTTGTTATTGGGATTCTTGAAACTTATTTGGGGCTGCAGAGGTAACAGGGAAGGTGCTTGTTGTTTAATAAAGGGAATGTATTACTTATTTTGATAATGGCAGTCATCTGTAATGCTGTCGTTCTTATTCTCCATTCCAGAAACAATTTGGCATTAAAAAAAGTTAATAAACATATAAACTCTTTACCTTTCTGCCTCATCAGTCAAAATTGCCATTTTGATTTATCAAGTAGATAATAGTTAATTAATTAATATTCTTATTAAACCAATTAAAGCTTACAGTACTTGTCAACACACTAAGATGAATTATAAAAAGGAGCAGGAGGAGGGAGGGAGGAGAGAAGGAAGGAAGGAAGGAAGGAAGGAAGGAAGGAAGGAAGGAAGGAAGGAAGGAAGGAAGGAAGGAAGGAAGGAAGGAAGGAAAGATTCAAGCTACTTAATTTGGTCATCTGTATACTAAAAGAACTTTCATCATGACTTTTAACTGAATGAAATGGTGCATCACGGGCAACAATTTTTCAATCAAGGTACCTCAAGTGGGCCAACGTAGAGAATGGGTCCAAAACCTGGGACCCTGAACTCCCAAGGGTGGGAGGTTTTCAGAAAGTTGTGGCTGCTTCAATGCTATTGGCTGCTGCTATACTGCTGAGAGGCTGCTATGGTCCCAGCAGTTTCATTTTCAATGTTTTGTGACAGTTTCCCAGGCACTCTCACAATCCCCCACTCCCTTTGAAGGAAAGGGGAAGGAAGGATTAAGAGAGAGAAAGAGGGGGAGAGGGAGAGGGAGAGGGAGAGAGAGAGGGAGAGAGAGGGAGAGGGAGGGAGGGACGGATGAAGAGGATGGAGGCTGGAAACAAGAAGGAAGGAAGGGAGAGAAGGCGAGAGGGAAATTTCTGATGCTCCTTGCAAGCTTCCCATAAGGAAACACAATAGGGAGGTTGGCAGGAAAGCAGAAATTGCTGCTGATCCCACTTTCTACTTTTAGGCTCATCTTGGCTCATTCTGTTTCTCTGTTTCAGTAAGGAAATATTTCTGAAACAATGACTCAACAGGACATGGATTGTCTAGTGTCTTGTAAAAATGAGACCAACTGAAGTAATAACTTGGAGTTTAGCATCACTAAACTATTTCAGAGAGGAGAATGAATATTTTACATCTAAGTGTTTTAGCAGACACTAGTTGCTCTTTTTACTCCAGTATTTAAGCAAGTTTAATAACGTTTTTTCCTGAGGGTCCTAACAATATTTTATGTTATGGACTTGGCTACCAGCACATATTTATGATAGTTGGAGCATCCTGAGTTTGTGTGATTGCCATTTGTGATCTTCTCAGCTGGCTTCTGATATGCAGAATCAATGGGGAAAACTGGAATCACTTAACAACTGCAATGATTCACTTACCAACTGTGGCATAAAATTATGTGGAACTCACTTAACCACCTTGCTTAGCCAAAGAAATTCTGGTCCCGGAATAAGAGAGTTGGAAGAGACCTTGGAGGTTGTCTAGTCCAACCCACTGCTCAGGCAAGAAACCCTATATCATTTCAGACAAAGGGTTGTTGAGCTTCTTTTTAAAAACCTCCAGTGATGAGCAGCCACAATTTCTGGAGACAAGTCATTTCACTGATTAATTGTTCCAACTGTCAGGAAATTAGTTCTAGGTTGCTTCTTTCTTGATTAGTTTCCATCCATTGTTTCTTGTCCTGCCTTCAGGTACTTTGGAGAATATCTTTGACTCCCATCTTCCTTGTGACAGCCCCTCTTATATTGGAACTCAGCTATCATGTCACCCCTAGTCCTTCTTTTTGTTAAATTAGGCATGCCCAATTTATGAAATCATTCTTCTTATGTTTTATCCTCCAGACCCTGAATCATCTTTGTTACTTTTCTCTGCACGCTTTCTTGAGTGCAATAGTGGTGAATATTTGTAGGTCAGGTATAGGATGAGGGTGTAGTTTCGTTCTCTGAGCTTATGGATTGATTTCCAAATGTTTTGTTATCAAGTTAAGTAACATTTTCAGCAGAGTTCTATCAACAGACACACTGACCTACAACCAGCCCATAAACCATTCAGAATCCAAATCAACCGCACAGCTAACCAAAGACAGCACCGACCCTCAACCAACTCACACAACTCCTTCCCCACCAGCAATTCATTTCCCAAAGACCCTGACTTGATGTAATTTCCATCACAAGTCCCATCACAAGGCTCTCACTGATGATTCACACCTGACCCATCACAAGACTGCGATGACCTGGAGAGTTCCGGTTTGCAGCACTTCGGCAGCAGGCAGGAATCTGCGATTGTGTGCGGTTTCTGCCTGGGCTCGCCACTGGAGTGCCCCGAGCCAGCCAGCTTTGGGGCTAAGACACCCCATAGAGTTGGTGAAGACAGGGGAGACCTGGCAGGGTCGAGGGGAGCCAGACCTCTCCTCCTCAGCTGGCTAAACTCCCTTTTCCAAAGGCAGTAGGAGTGGTGGTCAGAAATGTCCCCCTCAAAGAAGCACTCAGCTGGAAAAGAAAGTGCAGGAGGAAGTTAAGAAGTGAAAGTTTTTGGCTGACCGTGACAAAAAGCAACAATTAAGGTACCCTGGAATTCAAATTTTGCAAAAGATACATCACTCCCAAAGGAGAGTCGGAAGCAGCGAACAAAAGTGAAACGGGAAAGTTTTCTTCTTCTTCACTCTCCTTCCTCACGCTGACAACAAGATCTGAATAAAGAAATCGGAAAAATCCACTTTGGCACTAACAGTGGGAAGGGAGAGGAAAAGAATAAGAGCAAGACTTGGAAGGAGGAGACTGCTTGGAATTTAAAAGAACTTAAAGTTAAATCTTAACAAGACTTCTAAAGGATAATTTTAATTGGAATTTTGCAACTAAATAGTAACCCCAAGAAGAGAAAGTGAAAAAAGAAGAAAGTTTTAAAAGAAACAGCTTGTGTGTATTTGGATTGTTTGGTGACTTTGGGATTTTTGGAAATCATATTTGAATGACTAAAAATAATTGGCTGGTTGTTTAAAAAAAACATTCTACAATGGCATCACTTCTGGATGGAATGAATGAACTGGATGAACTGAAAATTGAATTTAAAAAATATAAAGAAGAGGAACAAGAAGGGAAGGGCTCTTTTGGCTCTACTTTTCAATTCTTAGAAATGACGATCGGTGTTTACAAGAAACAGCAAGTAAGGACTGTGCAACAAGAAGATTGGGATAAAGAAGAAGCCATTTTTAATGAACAAGTAATTCCACCTGGGGAAGAAAGGGGAAAGAGGGGAAAGAGAATGGAGAATTTAAGACCTTAAAAAACAGCCAAAAAAGGGAAAAATAATGTGAAAAGGAGATATAATGTTGGAAAGCAACAGAAAAGGGGAATACAGAAGAGGGAAATAGAGGTGGAGAGATGGGGATAAAAAGGGGAGAGAGAAGAAGAAGAAAGGGAAGTTACAAAGATCTGGAGCAAGATGTAAAGAAACAGGATTTATTCAGAGATAATGGGTGAAAATTTAACTGAAAAAGGGATTCTGTAAAGGTACATAAGATTGTATTGTTATATTTGTAATAGAAATAATGTTAGAAAATTGGAAACAACATATGATTTAAAAGTGGAATAAAATAGTCTGTGTAATTTAGTGAAACTTTTGTGAACGAAATAAATGAAATGAAATAAATGAGAGAATTGAATTAGAAAGGAATGGGAACATTTTAACGACTCAATGTTTTATAAAATTGGGAGGGAAGTAATTATGGAAAGTTTATAAGTCTTCCCATAGAAGTATGATACTTATTTGAAAAGTAATGTGTAAAATGTTCAAGATTTAAATGAATATTAATATTAATGATAGAATTGAATTGGTATGGATTGTTGTTTTAATTATGTCATATATCTATAATTTTTTCTTTTTTAAAAATACATTGTGTAGTTTTAGAATGTACCAAGCAGAATCCGAACGGAAGTTATGTATTATATTAAGTGTTATAATTTTAGGGGAAAGATATAAAGGTGTCATACTCCAATTAGTGATCACAGAAGAAATTTTGCTTAATGAGAAAAGATAATAGACAGCTGAAACAGGACAGACAAAGAATACAAACATGATGATTTGAATTGAGATGAAATAAATAAAATAAAATTAAGAAAGTTGAAAGAGGGGAGAAGTGATATAGAAAATGTAGAATGATAATAAGATATGGAATGGAATATAAAAATGAGCATGAACTTGAATTTGTGTCTGCACGAAGAGATGTAACCCGGGATCAGGCTGCTTTCAAAAAAGATGTTTTATGTTTTTATGGTCTATGTTTTGTTTGTTTATGTTTGTTTTTAAAAATCAATAAAATTTTCAAAAAAAAAAAAAAAGACTGCAATGACCTGGGCACAGCACAGAGTTAACACTGGCAGCTGGCGGTTCAAACTGACCCTTTACTGCTCCAAATTTTCTCAAATGCTCCCATGTTTCTTGCAAGTCCCAGAACAAAGTGATGATACACACACACACACACACATACACACACACACAAACAAACACATACACACACACACACACACCTCAAGCAGCCTCTGGCTGCAAATAATCCAATCCAACACTTTGAGCACCATGGTGTCAGGATTCCAGCACTTAATCCCATTTAAATCATGAGTCTTGAGCCAAACTTCCAAAGCTTCAAAAGGATTTATTGGGAGTTAACATGTCTGGCACTGCCTGGTTGTAGCCAACTCTGAGACACATCATTCATTGTCACCCTTGACCCTGGTTTCCGCCCCACCCCCTGGGTATATCGTAATTCATATTCTCCAGTGGGACACATCCATAGCCAAGAATTATAAATCATGCTCTCCAGTTAGAATTTTGCGCAGCAGAAACTGCGGTCACCTAGTTACTATATTTGAAAATATTTATGGAATGCAGTTTTGGTTTGCAAGCTGCTGCACTGCTCCCCCCTCCCTTTCTGTTGGCAACTCTAAAAAGACCAGAGAAATATTTTATGAGTGACTGCAAAGCAAACACGGCTGCAAAGCAAAAAATCCAGAAAGAATGCAAGGAATCCAGGAAAGTTCAAAAAATGTCAGTACTCAACACTCCAGGAATTCAGCATTTGTTCCAAACAAATGCCCTCCCCACAGCATCTCCTTAAGTGTCAGCCCCCAGGTGTGCCTTGTGAAGAGGGGCAGGGTGCTCTCCTCCCAAGTAGTTGGGTCAGTTTGCGCTGTTTTCTCCTTCTCTCCACTCTCCGTGCTCGAAGATCAGGAGGGAGTGGTCCTTGCTGATCACCTGAGTTCTGTCTCTCATGTTCACTACTTAGCCTCTCTTGATCACACACACCCCATTCCTCCCTGCCTACAAACTGTCCCAATCCTGAAAGGCCCTGGCCTGACTGGGCCCACTCCTCTCCATTTTCCTCCCAAGCCAATAAAGCCAATCCCTCAATCTCCATCTGCCTCAGTTCCGGCTTGTCTTCCTCCGTAGATTCAAGCTCTGACGGGGGCATGACACAAGGCTCTCATTTGACACACCCACATCTTAAGCCCTTACAAAAAGAACATGGACACTGACATCCTCTCAACTCCGCTGAAGATGTTACCTAGACTGGGAATGAAATGTTCAGAAACCATCCCACGTGCACAGAGAAGGAACCTTCACCCTCATCTTTCTTGAGAGAGTCTTTTTAGAGACATAAGATCCAACTGTAGTCTTAGGTCAACAATCCCTTATCCAGCCAAGAAAATTCCAGACCAGGCAAAAAAATTCCAAATTTGCTCTAGAAAGTGCAATCAACATGAACATTTTGAAATATCTGCCCTTCCTGACCTATCTCTGAAAGTAAATCCCCCAAATGAAAACTTCTCTTGAAAGACGACCAAACAATGGGGGAGAAAAAAAAGTTGAGAAGCATTTATTTTCACTGGTGTCTTGGCATGAAAAATGAATGCTTCTTACCACCTGGTGATTTGTTGCATAAATGTTAACATTTGCCCAAGTCCCCAGTTTGGCTTCTAGCTGAGGGGTTCATTGTTCATTGTTGCGTTGCTGTATGTGATTCGGCCTCATTAAGTAGTGCTTTTTCTCCCTGCAGGCCCCGTCATAAATCTGAAACAAATCCTTCGTAGCAAAATGCCAGGCTGCGTATTGCACACAAAATCTCCCAAGCCCAAAGGCAGGATGGTGACCAGCAGCAACTTAAACAGCAGAAACCCCATTTTACAGTAAGAAAGGAATCGCAGGCTACAGGAACTCAGGTGACTCTGAGATGCAGATAAGCCTCCACGTGGCCTCAATTCCTCTCTAAAAGGATGCAAATAACCAGCTGTCTGTAAGGAGTATAAATCCTTCCATTCCCCACTATCCTATCAGAGCTGAAGAAGCTTCTTGGATGGGAAGCAAAACCTCTTCAAAGAAAAGAAAAAACCCAAGGAAGTCCAGTTGCCTCCTGAAAAAGCACCTTTGGGACAACCATGACTTGGATGACTGAGAATCTCTATAGACTTTTAGCGATACAATTTGGGATGAGCACATGTTGAATGGTGAGGGAAGAGTAGGAATGGATTTCCAGAGAAAAAAATGGCAGACTATAGGAACCAGGAGCATTTCCTCAGGTGACTTTGAAGACACAAATAAACCTCCAAGTGCTTCAAGGACCCTCTAAAAGGATGCAGATATACTCCTTGCAGACAGCTGGTCATTTGCATTCTTTTAGAGAGTCATTAAGGTCATCTGTGTGCTCAGGGTCACCTGAATGGTGCAATTGGGTGTGGAACAGTCTTGGAACTGGAGATAGATGATATCGTATCCCTCCCCCTCAGTTAGCCCTCTCTCAGCATAGGGGGAGGGATACGCCATCACCTATCTCCATTCTACAACACAGCCCTTTCAACACTTCCAAGAAGGCTCCACACCCATTTGCACCACTCCACTGACCCTGAGGACACAGAAAAATTCCAAGTGACCTTAATGACCTGCTAAAAGAATGCAAATGACTAGCTGTCCGCAAGGAATATAAATCCTTCCATTACCCACCGTCCAGGCAGAGCTGAAGAAGCTTCTTGGATGAGAAATGAAATGTCTTCAAAGAGGAAAAAACAAGAAAGTCCAGTTGCCTCTTGAAAAAAAAGCACTTTTGGGACAATTATGACCTGGATGATTGAGAATCTCTACATACTTCCATAAAAAAAGGACTTATTTCTAAATTTTGTCTCTAAAGCAGTGGTCCCCAACCTTTTTTGTACCAGGGACCAGTTTCACAATTATTTATTCTTTCTGGCCCGGTACAAAATGATCCACGGACTGGTACCGGCATCAGCACGCACAACCAAGGCAAGGTGAGCCGAGCAACCAGCCAGCCAGCTGTCCCCCCGCTTCTCCCCGCCACCTTCAACTCCTCCTTTGTACCTTCTTGCGGTCGATGGGCTTTTCGGGCTCTTTCTTAAACTCCTCCTGAGTAACACGAGACTCCACCGACATTGGGACGGCTCTTCATTTGAAGCCGCCCCCCCTCCCTTCGTCGAAACTAAGGCACGAGGATTCCTTCAGCACCCAAATGCTGCTTTCCAATCGATGACTGACAAGCTCACCCGGAAGCACTTTCTCAAGCGCCGTCGAAACAAGATGGCAGCACCCACATTCTTTGTGGCCCGGTACAAAATGATCCACGGACTGGTACCGGTTCGGGGCCCGGTGTTTGGGGACCTCTGCTCTAAAGAACGGAAGAAGCTGCCATATGGGTCCCTGGTCCCTTTTTGTTGGCAACTCTAAAAAGACCATAGAAATATTTTATGAGTTGACACACAGCCATCTTTGAGATCCCAACATGTGTAGTGGCTCCATCCACATCAGCCTCTCATTCTCTCCTTGAAAGAATTACAGGTATTCCTTGGCTTATGACCATAGTTGAGCCCGAAATTTGTGTTGCTAAGCGAGGATAGTGGTTATGAGAGTTTTGTCCCATGTTATGACCTTTCTTGCCACAGTTGTTAAGTGAATCATGGCAGTTGCTAAATTGATAGGGAGGGAACCAGGCTTCTACAGATAAACCTTGTGACTTATGGCCACAACTGAGCTCAAAATTTATGTTGCTAAGTGAGAAGTGCTTCAGAGAGTTTTACCCCCCTTTTTATGGCCTTTCTTGCCACAGTTGTTAAATGAATCACTGCAGTTGCTAAGATAGAGCATTGCAACTGTGATAAATACATGTCAGTTGCCAAGTGTCTGAATGTGGATCGTGTGACCCTGAGGATGCTGCAACAGTCGTAAATGTGAAAAACTTTTTCATAAGTCCCTTTTTGCAGTGAACATATCATGCCCCTGTTGGAATCTGATTTCGAGGGGGAGGTTGAGCAGTGGAGAAGGAGTGGGAGTGTGACTCCAGCAGCTGTGGAGGAAACTGGGGAAGGGCACAGTCCAGCTGGGCATTCAGAGGAAGATCCAGGCCCACCCCCTCTTCATCCTAGGGCATGCAGGGAGGAACGAAGAAGGGAACAACATGAGTTGCGTGGCTTGCGGGGGAGGAAAGGGTCCTGATTCCCTTTGTTAGCTGTAGCTGGGAAAACAGGGTTTAAAAAGGGTGTTTGCACACAGCACCTTGCTGGAAGCAAAGTGTGAATTATTTTGGTTAGTCAAGTCTTATCTTGGTTCTGGCATCCTCCCAACTGTGTGTGTTTCGCTATGTTTTGAAGTCTACAATTCCTTATCCTGCCCTGTCTTGTTAATTGCTGCAGCGTGGTTTGTGTTGGTTTTTATTTATAATTTATGTGGACTTTGGGTTGGAACTGAATTTCTTCCCTTTAAAAACAGTTATTGGGAGAGTTTTTTCTCCAGCTGATGATAACTGGACATTGGGGGCCAAGTTGGAGGTATTAAAGGGACTTTACCTACTTTTGTGACTTTGTTGCTTTTGTGCCATGCCCCGGGTCATCACAGAACAGTCACTAAATGAACGGCTGTAAGTTGAGGACTACTTGGACACAAGTCCTGACATTGCAGCATTATAGGGAGCCAAATGCTTGCCTTTGCAATCAGCCAGCCAGGCTGCCTCTGTGCCTGCTCGACTTTTCTGTTGCAGAACACAACCAAGCAGAAAAATTACTCTACTTTTTTTAATCTTCACCATTCTTACTCAATCTGATAAAACAAAATCTGTTTTCGATTTCGGTTTTTTTTTCCCTCCTGAAGGAGAAAAATGTTTGGAAGAAGAAAAAAAATAAAGTTGTTGCACTCATTGGGTTTAGGAGACAAAAAAAAAAGGTCTGGGAATGTTCTGTCTTTACTGTACTATCCACCTCTCTGGTTTCCTTTGGTGCAAATTCAGAAGACTTTTTTCAGATAGAGAAATGTGAGAGCAGGTGGAATGGAATGGAATAGAATAGAATAGAATAGAATAGAATAGAATAGAATAGAATAGAATAGAATAGAATAGAAAATATGGAATGGAATAGAATAGAATAGAAAATATGGAAAGGAGTGGAATAGAATAGAATAGAATAGAAAATATGGAATGGAGTGGAAGGGAAAGGAATAGCATAGCATAGCATAGCATAGCACAGAACAGAACAGAACAGAATAGAATAGAATGGAAGTCTTCTAGTCCAACCCCCTATATCATTTCAGACAAATGGTTGTCCAATCTCTTTGTAAAAGCCTCCAGTGCCAGAGCATTCACAACTTCTGGAGGTAGATCATTTCCACTCATTAATTGTTCTGATGGTCAGGAAATTAGTTCTAGATTGCTTCCCTCATTAAGTAGCTTCTATCCATTGTTTTTTGTCCTGCCTTCAGGTGTTTTGGAGAATAGCTTGACCCCCACTTTTCTTGGTGGAAACCCCTGAGATATCGGAATACTGCTATTATGTCATCACATTCCTTCTTTTCATTAAACTAGACGTACCCAATTCCTGCAAGTGTTCTTTATATGTTTTAGCCTCCAGCCCCCTAATCATCTTTGTTGCTCTTCTCTGCACTCTGTCTAGAGTCTCCATAACTTTTTTACATCATGAAGACCAAAACTGGAGGCAGTATTCCACGTGTGGCCTTACCAAGGCATTATTAAGTGGTATTAACACATCGCCTGACCTTGAATCTATCCCTCTCTTAATGCAGTCTAGACCTGTGTTGGCTTTTTTGGCAGGTGAATGCTGGCTCACATTTAAGTGATTGTCCACTAGGATTCCAAGATCCCTCTTGACTTATGATCTTCTCCTTCTCCTTCTCCTTCTCCTTCTCCTTCTCCTTCTCCTTCTCCTTCTCCTCCTCCTCCTCCTCCTCGTCCTCCTCCTCCTCCTCCTCCTCCTCCTCCTCCATTGCATGATGCAATAAAATCCATTTTGTTTCCCAGCCACTTTGTTGTAGAGACCCCTTGTTGGGCATAGAGAATAGCTGGCCCAAGGTCACCCAATGAGCTTCTGCACCTACTAGAAGTTTCCTTGCTCCTAATCCAGCACCTGAACCACTCCAGCATGCTGACTCTCAGAAGGTAGGATAAACAAGCTATAAAATTGAATGTATCCATTTTGAATTTAGCTGTCATAATTTTAACTTTGCCAATGCATCACTTTTACCGCCTCATTTCTCTGTATCATTTCACACACTGGGTTTCTTTTCCACTGTCATGTTCCATTCAAGCCCCTCTTACTTACCTTAAGTGGCCTCTACCATTCATAATTTTAAAAAGCAGGAGCATGTGTTCCTCTTCTCAGTTAACCAGCTTTGCTTTTCTAGCAGAAAGATCCAATCTCACATGCCACAAAAAAACATTTTCTTAGCGTTTGATTCCTCCCTATGCCACCCACCCTCAAAACAGGGCAATGAAAAGCACTCAAAGTCCAAATGCAGGTGAATCGCTTTAGCACATTGTGCTTCTCTGAGAATATGGGAAAATCTGATCTGCTAAGAAAGGACCACATTCTAGAGCCCATTATACTAGAATCTGTTCTCCATTCATCCGGGACCTGTTTTCTATCTTTCCAGGACTTATTCTCCATTATTTCAGGACCTGTTTTCTGTCAATCTACAACCTGTTCCTCCTCATTTTAGAACCTGTTCTCCATCATTCCATGACCTTCCTCATTCCAGAACCTGTTCTGCCTTATTCCAGGATCTGTTCCTCCTCATTCTAGGACCCATTCCTCCTCATCTGAGGAGCCATTCTCCATCATTCCAGAACCTGTTCCTGCTCATTCCAGAACCTATTCCTCCTTATTCCAGGATCTGTTCTTCATTATTCCAGTACCTGTTTCTGCTCACTTTAGGACATGTTCTCCATCGTTACAGGATCCTTCTCCATCATTCTGAATTCAGAATTATCATTCTGGGACCTGCTTTCTAGCATTTCAGAAGGCAGGAAACAGGCAAATTCTGATTGAATATTAGAAGGTAAATTCTGGTCCAGAAGTATTTCACAAGAAGAGTACTACACTCCTCTGCTCAGAACAGAATACCCTATATCACCAGGCTTGAAATTTTGGGCTTGGACAACCTTGAACTACACCTCTTAAGGTTGGACTTAAGCGTAGCACACAAAATTATCTGCGACAATGTCCTACCCGTCAATGACTACTTCAGCTTCAGCTTCAACTGCAACAATACAAGAACACAGAACAGATACAAACTCAACGTAAAGCACTCCAAACTTGATTGGAGAAAGTATGACTTCAGCAACAGAGTGGTCAATGCCTGGAATGCACTACCTGACTCTGTTGTTACATCCTCAAACCCCCACTCCTTTAAGCTCAAACTGTTAAGTTCTGTGCATGGGCGCAAGGAACGGAGACGAGGCAGTGAACAGTGAACTTCAACTCTTTATTAATCATTCTGAAACAGAGCAAAACCCTAGGGCAGCAGCAGCCCTTTTATAGGGCAGGCTGCTGACCTATTAACCAATGAGAAACATGGAAGTGTTAAATCCCCGAACCAATGAGAGTGGCTCGTTAACAGCCAATCAGATTCCCTAGAATGGACCAATCCGATATCACTATTATCGGCCAATCAGAAGAGCAGGATTAGAACCCTGCTTTTTCTTTAAGGTTTGTTAAAACTTTATTTAAGCGCTTTTATTAGTTCATAACAACCCTTCCCCCCGGGTTCCGTTTGAGGGGTGCGGTGATGTAATCCCTAAGATATGTAGGTTGTTTTAACTGTCTATTAGATTTGTGCT
Source organism: Hydrophis major (assembly GCA_033807585.1). Classification (NCBI taxonomy): domain Eukaryota; kingdom Metazoa; phylum Chordata; class Lepidosauria; order Squamata; family Elapidae; genus Hydrophis; species Hydrophis major. The sequence continues at coordinate 254,288,493 of CM066330.1, forward strand.
GTCCCACCGGTTCCTGTCTGTAGTCCGGTTTCGGTGGGACGTTTTTGGACATATCTGGTACAGGCGGTTCCGTATTCTCACTGGACGACTCGGTGCCGCTAATTCTCTCGTTGTTGTCCTCCGATCTTTGCGGGCTAGCCTCCGTTGAAGTATTCCTCTGTGGCGAGGACACTCCCCTCCTTGATTCTTCTTCATTTATCGTGCCCGATTGCTGACTTCCTTCGCTTCTGCTTTCTACCATCTCGAATTCGGTTTCTTCGACATCCCCTCCCCCCTCAGTTTGGGAGTCACAGGAGTTGCGGGAACTGGGTTGTAGCCTAGAGCAAAGCTGATCTATACGGCGTTTCCATATTTTTCCGTCGCAGGTTTGCACACAGTATGATCTGGGCCCGGTGGTTTGAATTATGGTTGCTTCAACCCATAATGGATCACCGGAAAGGTTTTTGGCAAAAACTAAGTCACCTACCTTGAACTCGCGGCATTTTCTGCTAGATCCACAGGGTTTCTCTGGCTCGTAGGATGGGTGAAGCCAGTCGAGGTGGGAACGGAACTTGCATCCCATCAACAGTTCAGCTGGGGTCTTGTTGGTGACGCTGTGTAGAGTGATGTGTTGGAGTAGGAGTATTCTGTTTATTTTGTTGTCAATGTCCCCATAGTCCATTTTGTGGAGAGTTTTTTTGACAAATTGTACCATGCGCTCGGCCCTGCAGTTAGCCGCAGGGTGCGCTAGCGAAGTTAGCGCATGGCGGATACCCCGGTCCACTAAGTATTGTTCAAACACCAGGGCGGTGAACTGGGGTCCATTGTCGGATCCAGAACATCTGGCAGCCCGTGCGTTGCGAATAGCCTGTTCAATTTTCAGATGACGGACTCGGTTGTAGTATTCTTCATTTTGTGGATCTCGAGCCAGTTGGAATAGGCATCCACTGTTAGAAGGAACATGTGTCCCTTAGTAGGTCCCGCAAAGTCAACGTGGATGCAGGACCATGGCCCCCGGGGGGTTTCCCATTCTGTTGGAGTTGCTCTAGGTGGGGCACTGCTGACTTCTTGGCACTTTAAACAAGTCTTTACCCAGGCTTCGTTCTGTTTGTCGATGCCCGGCCCCCACGCGTAGCTTTGTGCGAGCGCTTTCATACACACGATGCCGGGGTGACCATCATGCAATGTTTTCAATACTGCTCGTTGTAACCGCTCTGGGACGACGACTCTATCTCCCCACAGGATGCAGCCTTTTTGCGAAAAAAGTTCTGTTTGCTGGTTTCGAAAAGGAGTGAAGCCATCAGGGGTTTGTTCTATTGGCCATCCTCATTCGACCCAGCTAAGAACTCACGCCAAGACAGGATCTTGTTTTGTTTCGATTGCAATGTCTCTGGCTGTTAGAGGTGGTGAATGTAGTGTTTCAATCTGGAGTGTCGTAAGGGTTGGAGCTGGGTCGTCAATGGTTTCCAGAAGTGGGGCATGGCTCAATGCATCAACATGGGGAATGGCTTTCCCCGGGCGGTGTTGTAATTTATAGTTGTACGCAGCTAAAAACTCTGACCAGCGAGTCATTCTAGGTGACAATATATAGGGGGTTGGCTTGTCTCCCGCTATGATCCCCAGCAAAGGCTTGTGATTGGTAATAATAGTAAAAACTCGTCCATACACATATTCATGAAACCGTTTCACAGCAGATACAACAGCAAGAGCCTCTTTGTCGATTTGGCTATAGTTACGTTCAACCTTTGATAAGGTCCTTGAAAAATAGGCAATAGGGGCCTCACTACCATTTGGTAACACATGACTCAAAATGGCTCCTACTCCAAATGGTGACGTGTCACATGTAATTGTTAAAGGCAAAGTCTCGTTATACTGCATTAAAACAGCATCTGAGGTTAGTAAGTTTTTCACTTGTCGGAAAGCGTGCTCCTCGCGGTGTCCTCAGACCCAGCTTGCTTTTTTGTCGAGCAGTCGATGTAGGGGCTCAACTACAGTTGCTTTCTGGGGCAAGAAGATGTTGTAAAAGTTAATGAGCCCCAGGAAAGCTTGGAGATCAGTCCTATTTCTGGGTCTTGGGGCGTTTTTGATTGCCCTTAGTTTGCTATTAGTGGGGTGAATGCCTTTTTTTATCGATTAGGTACCCCAGGAACTCTACTTTATCTGTACACAGTTGACATTTATTTTTTTTAACCTTAAGGCCAGAGTCTTTAAATTTCTGGAGAACCATTTTAAGACGCTTTTCTAGTATTTTTCTATTCGGGGCAGCAATTAAAATGTCATCAAAGTATGGCACGACCCCCTTGATCCCTTGCAAGAGTCTCTCCATCAGACTTTGAAAAATCCCTGGGGCTACGCTCACTCTGAATTGGAGTCGGTTGCACTTAAAGGCACCTCAGTGCGTAATGATCATCTGTGCCTCTGCAGTTTTTTTATCTACAGGCAGTTGTTGGTATGCCTGTGCTAAATCCAATTTAGCGAAGACTTTTCCGCCCCCCCAGGGAATGGAGAAGGTATTGTACCACCAGCACCGGGTAAGCGTTCTGTTGAAGGGCGTGATTAAGGGTAGCCCGGTAGTCCCCACAAATCCTTAATGATCCATCCGGTTTGATGGGTGTTACAATTGGGGTTTCCCAACGAGCGTGGTCAGTTGGTTCTAAAACACCCTGGGCTATTAATTTATTGAGCTGCTCGTCAATTTTTGGTTTAAGGGCAAAAGGTACCCGACGAGGCTTAAGGCGGATGGGGACTACTTCAGGGTTAAGGTTAAATTATATCGGGGTCCCCTTGTACTCGCCTAGTTTGTCTGCAAAAACATCCTGGAATTCCTGGACGATGGCATCCTCCCATTCGTCACTTCTGGTTTGGTAAATGCCGGCTATCTCGATCCCGAGTGGGATGAACCATTGAAGGCCTAACAAGCTAGGCCAGTCACGGTTGACGACGGTCAGTGGTAATGACGCAGTACGATTTTTGAATGATACTTGAACTTGGCTGGATCCAATGACCAAAGATCCACAAAATTCGGTTCCCCTGATAATCTTTGAGTATGATTCTTTGGGCTCTGAGGTCTTGACGCCAGACAGCAGGGATTAATTGTTTAAGAGTTTTCCAGGAAACCATCGAGAAGGACGATCCTGAATCGACTTCCATCACGCAAGGCTGGTTTTCAATGGCGACCTTCACTTGGATCTTCTTTGCATCTAGCGATGAGGCGTGAATGATTGTAATGGTTTGGTGTGTCTCTTCTCTTCTCGATAAAATGGCTGGTGTTTTATTTCTGTAGGAGTGGTTGTTCCATTGGTGGTTCAAATGTTCCCGACTCACAGGGCAATTCCCTGTGGTCTGGCGGTAGTTGTTTCCCCTCTGAAGTGGTCTGGATCCTTGCTTGCTTCTACAGACCTTCCCAATGTGGCCTCTTTTCCCACAGAAATGGCAGAGCGCGTCAAGGAATTTGCAGTCTGATCATGGGTGGTTTGCCTCACAACCCGTGCATTGGTGCAGTAGTCTTTGATTCCGTTGATGGCGTTGGTCACGTTCAGACCGGAGCTGGTTGACCTCCTCCTCATCACTTTCTGATGGCAATTCGAGGTCCTCATGGTGGGTCACTGTTGTGTGCCTCTCTAAGCGAGGTGAGGTATCGCTGGCGAGTTGACGGAGTGGTGCGTTGGTGCGGCACATTTGGGTGGCCGACTTCCTGGTTGCTTCTGCTGCAGTAGTGTCCTTGATGACATCAGCAAGGTCGATGTCCCCTTTGGCCATGATCTTGCTCTGCGTAGTGTGGTCATCTAATCCCAGAATTATTTAGTCTCTCAGAGCTTCTTCGAGGTCTGTAAACCCACAGAGGCCTCCCAGGTTCCGGAGATCCACGATGAAATCTGCAACACTCTCTCCTTTCCACTGGTCCCTCTGGTAAAATTCATGTCTTCGGACAAGCGTTGGTAAGGCGTGTGCATAGTGGGAAGGGGCGTGAGGACATCCCAGTCCATGGTTTTCACCTCAGCCAGTTTCACTGGTGCCTTGGCCATCTTAAAGACGGCAGGCCCGCAATGGGTCAGGAACACTGCTTGCTTTTTCCCCGTTGTGGCATCCTTCAAGTTGTTGGTCTCCAGAAACATCTGAAACCGATCTATGTATGAGTCCCAGTCTTCTTGTGCTGGGTCAAATGGAGTGGGTGGTATGGTGCCACCGGACATGGTTTCCATTGTCGATGTGCCTTCAGCCACATGCTCTGTTTGGTCTCTGTAGTGTTCAGTCAGCTCTGATATCTCCGAATCCCACCCTCATTGCCAGTGTTAAGTTCTGCGCATGGGTACAAGGAACGGAGACGAGGCAGTGAACAGTGAACTTCAACTCTTTATTAATCATTCTGAAACAGAGCAAAACCTTAGGGCAGCAGCAGCCCTTTTATAGGGCAGGCTGCTGACCTATTAGCCAATGAGAAACATGGAAGTGTTAAACCCCCGAACCAATGAGAGTGGCTCATTAACAGCCAATCAGATTCCCCAGAATGGACCAATCCGATATCGCTATTATCGGCCAATCAGAAGAGCAGGATTAGAACCCTGCTTTTTCTTTAAGGTTTGTTAAAACTTTATTTAAACGCTTTTATTAGTTCATAACACAAACTATCCACTATTGACCTCACCCCATTCCTAAGAGTTCTGTAAGGGGCCTGCATAAGTGCACAATTGTGCCTACCGTTCTATTGTCCCCATTTATGCGTACCTATTTCCTGTGTTCTTACTCATGTTTATACAGTACTTACACCTATTATCTTGTAAGCGATTGACAAATCAAATAAATTAAAAACAAAAAACAAAAAAAAACACACTTCAATTATGGGACCAAAACTCAGAGAGGCAAAACTTCTGGAGAACTGATAGCAGAAATTTTGAGTAGTTCAGAGAACTGGGAAATATCATCTCTGACTGGAGATTTTACAGTATCCTTCCCCTGCCACGCCCACCAAGCCACGCCCACAGAACCGGTAGGAAGAAAAATCAAATATATAAAACATAATCTTCTCTGAGGGCTACTTGGTGCTCTCTGAGCTGGCCATTTTCTTGCAGACATTTCATTAGCCAACTAGGTAACATTATCAGTGCTAGTAAAGGGTGGGGGTTTGCTCTTGGTTTATATACTAGAGTTTCTTTACATTGTTTAAAGTCCAGAGGTCTCCAACCTTAGCAACTTTAAGACATGTGGACTTCAAGTCTTAAAGTTGCCAAGGTTGGAGACCCCTGGATACCCCAATCAAAGAATTGCCAAATAAGCCAACAGTAAACAGCTCATCCAAAGAACCACTCAGGACAAGCCACTAGAATATAAACTGAGAGTAAACCCCATTTCTTACTAGCCCAGATGATGTTATCTGGTTGGGTAATGAAACTCAACAAAAGAACCAAGCTCAGAGACCACCAAGGACCTCTCATTTCAATTATTCGCCTTTATCAAAAATCCTCTCTGGTATTTTTTAATCAGAACCGGAGATGCTGGCAATTAAAGCTGGGATTGTCTGTATAAAATAGTTGTCCTCCAAAACTATGAGCCTTCCATCCTCTCAATCCTTCTTACCTATCCTGACTTTATTTTATCTTCCATTTCCTCATATTCTCTTGGTTGGGAAAAGACCTAAAAACACTCTCCCCCTGGAACGCCTAATTGGGGACTTGAGCAAATGCTAACATCATTTTTCACCAGCCAAATAAATGCCATTCTCCTTATTTTCTCAGCATTGGGCATTATTCCAAGATAATGTCTCATTCCGCTGGGCCTTGATTAATAGTTAACAAGGATTATATTTCCCCCCAAATGCTAACTTTTATGCACCTCATAAATCAAGGGAGGGCAATCTTTGGTTTGCATAGATAGGCATCACTGTAGAATATCAGTGGATAGAGTAGGAAACAATTGTATTTTCACATTGATTCTTTAAAATGCCTATAATATCACTCTCAAATTAAAAATAGAGCAAAACAAAGTCGAGGAAAATCTGATTAGAAAACCCCCACACACATTGGCAATTGCTCTTAATAGGCCAATTATTTGATTATAGTATAGGTCTTATTTTCTCCCACGGCCATGGGCTATTTTTCTTGGCCATCAACCTTCTGAACAGGACCAACTCAAATCGAGATATCATCTCGTCAGATTAAAAAAATCAGAATTGGGGAGCCATCCACCAAGGAATAACGGAGTTGGAAGGGACCTTGGAGGTCTTCTAGTCCAACCCGCTGTTCAAGCAGGAAACCCTATTTCATTCCAGACAAGTGGCTGCTCAGTCTCTTCTTGAAAACCTCCAGTGATGGAGCACTCACAACTTCTGGATGCAAGGACAAGGAGCAATGGATGGAAACTGAATGAAGAAGAGAAGCAACCTTGAACTAAGAAAAATTTCCTAACAGTTAGAACAATGAATCTGTTAGATCGGAGGCGGATCGGTTCGACAGAGACGCGAGACCACTTTGTGAGTTCAGCTCTTTATTAGGTTTAGGTAAAGGTCTGGGGATGCAAGCCGCAGCAGCCCCTCATATAGGGCTGGCTCGCGGCTCGGCAGCCAATGACAGCACTTTGAATCTCCCGCGATCGGCACAGCCAATCGCGGTAGATTCCTAGTGCTCCAATCACGGCTGACCTGTTGACCAATCAGGTCTCAGCTGGTCCGGACCAATCGGGTGCAAGGGTTTCTGAGTATGCTAATACTGTACACCCCTCCCCTCTTGGTTTCGTCCTGCGGTGCGTAGTGATATAGTCATGTAGGTAGGCGGGGCTTTTTCCCTGCCTCCTTGACCTGCGCAGTTCAGTTCTGGTGTGGTCGTTGACCGGTTCGGATGCCTCCTTTGTCACTCCGGGTCCTTGGGATGGAACCGCCTGAAACGTTGAGCTGGGCCATTCTTGGTAGCTCCCTCCCAGTTCTCCTGGGCTGGTTGAGCTGCCGCTTCTGCTCCCGCTGGGCTTTTCCTGGCCGGTTGAGCTGGTTTGGCTGCTCCTTCCAGGTGAAGACCCCAGGGTTTCATGCTCCATTGGTCCTGCGTCCACAGGTGAGTAGCATTGGTTTATTTGTTTATTTACTCTCGGTGGGGGGTGTTCTGTTTGCATTAGTTGGTTTTCTTTGGTTCCTTCTCTATCACTTATTGGTTCCCCCCCCCTTCTATTTTCTTGTTCGGGTGTTTGGCTGTTTGTGGTGGCTATTCTTGACCTAAGTTGGCTTATGTGCTGTTTCCAGTTTTTCCCGTTGCTAGTTTCCAATCGGTATGATAGGAGCCCGGTTATCTGGGTGATTGTAGCTGGTACCCAGAGTGGTTCTCCTGTGAGATTTTTGGCCTATACTGGGTCCCCTATGTTGAATGTTCTGTGTTTGCTGGAGGAACCTGGGGATTTGTCTGGGTTATATGTTGGGTGCATTCTGTCTAGTGTAGAGCGTAGTTTCCGGCCCATCATTAGTTCCGCCGGGCTTTTATTTGTGGTTACGCTAGGTGTAATGTGTTGAATGAGGAGCATTTTATTGATTTTGTTCTGTATTTTGGCTGTTTCTATTTTCTGGATAGCTTTCTTGGTATATTGGACCATGCGTTCTGCCTGCCCGTTCGCCGCCGGGTTTGCCGGTGCGGTTAATGCATGGCGTATCCCTTGGCCTGCCAGAAATTGTTCAAATGCCAGTGCGGTGAACTGGGGCCCGTTGTCTGACACTATTACATCTGGCAGGCCGTGCGTAGCGAAGAGTTTGCTCAGTTTCCTTATCACCGCTTCCGTCGTGGTTGACTTCATATTGCTTACCTCCAGCCAGTTGGAGTAAGCATCTACTGTGATAAGGTACATGTGCCCCTTGGTTGGCCCTGTGAAATTTATATGAATTCTGGACCATGGACCTCTTGGTTTTTCCCATTCTTGGGTTGGGGCGGCGGGTGGATTGGCCCTGGACTCTTGGCATTGTTTACATTTGGCAACCCTGGTTTCGATCTGTTTATCCATTCCTGGCCACCATGCATAGCTTCTGGCCAGGCTTTTCATCTTAACCATCCCCGGGTGCCCCTCATGCAACATTCCCAATACTTTTTCCTGTAATTTTTCAGGAATTACACTCTATCCCCCCAAAGTATGCAGCTCTCTTTGATAAAGAGTTCAGTTTGTCTGTTCTGGAAGGGTCTGAATAGTTCGTCTATGTCCCCTTCCAGCCACCCTTTTCCCACCCAGCTCAAGACTCGTGCCAGCCGTTTGTCTTTATTTGTTTCTCTGGCAATGTCTGGCACAGTCACGAGTGGGTTGGATATTGTCTCTATTTGGAGTACCTCTGTTGTGGGTGCTGGGTCGTCTTCCCAGTCCGGTAAGGGTGACCGGCTTAGGGTGTCTGCATGGGTGATGTCCTTGCCGGGTCGGTGTATCAGCTGGTAATTGTATGCTGCTAGGAATTCGGACCACCTTGTCATTCTTGGCGATAGAATGTTCGGTGTGGCCCTGTCCCCCGCCAGGATTCCTAGCAGCGGCTTGTGATCCGTGATGATTGTAAAAGTCCTACCGTAAAGGTATTCGTGGAATTTCTTGATGCCGGCGACGACTGCTAGGGCCTCTTTGTCGAGCTGGCTGTAGTTCCGCTCTGGCTTTGAAAGTGTCCTTGATGAGAAAGCGATGGGTGCTTCCCTCCCGTCTGGTAGCTGGTGGCTGAGGATGGCGCCGATTCCAAATGGTGACGCGTTGCAAGTTACCATCAATGGCAGAGTCTCGCTGTACTGGATTAGTACCGCGTCGGATGTTAGCAGGTTCTTTGTGTTGTTGAAAGCGCTCTCCTCCCGTGCTCCCCAGGTCCAGGTGGCTGTTTTATCTAACAGCCTATGTAGCGGTTCCGCCACGGTCGCCTTTTGAGGTAGGAAGACATTGTAAAAGTTTAACAGTCCCAAGAAAGCCTGTAATTCCATTTTGTTTTTTGGTCGCAGTGCTTCCCTTATGGCTCTCAGTTTCTTTTCTGTGGGTGAATCCCTTGTTTGTCTAGGAGGTACCCCAGAAATTCGACCCTTTCGGCCCGTAGCTGGCACTTCCCTTTCTTGACTTTAAGTCCCGAGTCTCTGAACTTCTGCAGTACCTCCCTCAACCTGGCTTCTAGTTGTTTCTCATTTTTCGCGGCCACCAAGATGTCATCAAAGTAGGGCACCATCCCTTCTATTCCCTGGAGGAGTCTTTCCATAAGGCTTTGAAAGACCCCAGGTGCCACGCTGACTCCAAATTGGAGCCGGTTGCAGCGGAAAGCCCCTTGGTGCATTACGATGGTTTGGGCTTCTGCTGTTGTGGCGTCGACCGGCAGTTGCTGGTAGGCTTGCGCCAGGTCGAGCATTGCGAAGATCCGACCTTCCCCCTGTGAGTGCAGAAGATGCTGGACTACTGGGACAGGATATGCGTTTTGTTGGAGCACATGGTTTAGGGTGGCCTTGTAGTCACCACAAATTCTCACTGACCCATCTGGCTTGATGGGGGTGACAATTGGGGTATCCCACCAGGCATGATTGATTGGTTCCAGCACTCCTTGCGCGATGAGTTTATTAAGTTGCTCATCGATCTTGGGCTTGAGTGCAAATGGCACTTGCCTGAGCTTAAGGCGGATTGGTGCGATGCTTGGGTCTATGTTAAATGCAATAGGGGACCCCCGGTACTTGCCTAAATGGTCGTCGAAGACTTCCCAGAAGTCCCTCACGAGCACCGCTTCCCAGTCTGCCTCTGCGATGTGGTGCATGCCTGTTACTTCGATGCCCAGGGGTGCGAACCACTGTAGTCCCAACAGGCTCGGCCGATCTCGATTGACGATCGTCAGGGGTAGCACTTCTGTGTGGCCCTTGAAGGTGACTTTAAAATGGCCTCTACTGACTACAGGGATTCGGTTTCCCTGATAGTCTTTGAGTGTTAGTGTTTGGTCTTCCAGTTCTTGGCGGCAGATGGTGGGGACCAGGTGCTTGAGTGTGTGCCAGGAGACCATTGAGAGGAAAGACCCTGAGTCCACCTCCATGTCGCATTGCTGGTCTTCTATCCCGACCGTCACGTATACCTTTCTGGCGTCGCTGGTGGAGGAATGACCGATGACGACAGTCTGGTGCGTTTCCTCTCTGTCTCGTCTCCTGGAGTTGCCTGTTCTGACCTTCCCGGCTCCAGCGGTTCTCTGTCTGTCGATCTAGGGTCCTGGTGGGGGTGCTGTCTCTCCGTCGGGGGCTGGCATCTCGTCGCCGCGGGCTGTAGTGCTTTTTATTCCAGCACACTTTGGCGATGTGCCCCTGTTTCTCGCAATGCCTGCAAATGGCTTCGAGAAAACGACAGTCCACTCGGGGGTGATCGCTGCCGCAGCCGGCACACTGGAACCTTGACTTACGACCTCATGGTTCCCGCCGCTCCCGCGTTGATTGGAGACGGTGGATCTCCTCCTCCTCGTCTTCGGTTTCTGAGAAGGAGTCGATGTCGCCATGGTGTGTGGTTGTGTGGTCTGTCGCGGGCCTCCTCTCGGGGGTTGATGTTGCCTCTCCGGTCGCCGCTCGTGGCATGATGCTCGATTGTCACATCCGAGCCGCTGATTTCTTGGCTGCTTCCGCTGCCTCGGCTTTGGTGAAGGCATCGGTGAGGGAGATGTCTCTCTTTGCTATGATGCGGCTCTGGAGGACGGGGTCTCGGAGTCCCAAGATGATGCGGTTTCGCAGGGCCTCGTCCAGGTCGGTGAATTCGCACAGACCCCCCAGGTCCTGTAGTGCCGCTATGAAGTTGGCCAGCCCTTCACCCTCGCATTGATCCCGCCTGTAGAAGTCATGCCACCGGATGAGGATGGGCACGACGGGGGCGTAGTGGCTCCACAGCAGGGGCTCGAGATCGTCCCACTCCATCGCCTTGACGTCCATCGGTTTGGCCAAGGATTTGGCCATTTTGAAGATTGCGGGCCCGCAGTGCATGAGGAACACGGCTCGTTTCTTGTGGCCGTTGGCATCCTTGAGGTTGCTACTCTCGAGGAACATTTGGAACCTATCGGTATAGGATTCCCAGTCCTCAGTAGCAGGGTTGAAGGGAATGGGTGGTGAGTTGATTCCGGCCATGTTGCTGGTTGCTGCGTGCCGCTTCGCCACGTGCTGGATGGTCTCTTTGTCTCAAGATCTCACCTTCGTTGCCAGTGTTAGATCAGAGGCGGATCGGTTCAAGAGACACGAGACCATTTCGTGAGTTCAGCTCTTTATTAGGTTTAGGTAAAGGTCTGGGGATGCGAGCCACGGCAGCCCTTCATATAGGGCTGGCTCGCGGCTCAGCAGCCAATGACAGCACTTTGAATCTCCCACGATCGGCACAGCCTATCGCAGTAGATTCCTAGTGCTCCAATCACGGCTGACCTGTTGACCAATCAGGTCTCCGCTGGTCCGGACCAATCAGGTGCGAGGGTTTCTGAGTATGCTAATACTGTACAGAATCAGTGGAACAACTTCTTGCCTCCAGAAGTTGGGAATGCTCCACCACTGGAAGAGTTTAAGAAGAGATTGGACAACCGTTTGTTTGAAACGGTAAAGGGTTTCCTGCCTACGCTGGGGTTGGGCTGGAAGACCTCCAGGGTCCCTTCCAATTCTGTTACATTCTATTCTAAGTTGTTCCACTGCTTAATTGTTCTCACTATCAGGAAATTGCTCCTTATTTCTAAGAGTTCCCTAACTTTTCTGGCTTTGTGGACTGTAATGCGGGGAGAGGGATCATTCCACACAAGCAGCTGGTAAGTTCTTGTGTGTGCAACTCCATTTGCACAAGCCACTCACGCAGATGGAGTACAAATGCACATACTCACCCACTGCTTGTGCACCTGGAGACGTGTGCATGCACACTCATCTGCCATTTCCGCGGCCCAGTTGCAAACAGCTGACGCAACCCAGAAATTGGGGACCCCTGTTCTAAATTGTTCTCTCCTTGATTAGTTTCCATCCGTTGGTTCTTGTCTTGCCTTCTTGTGCTTTGAGAAATAGGTTTCGCCCTTCTTCTTTGTGGCAGCTCCCAGAGTTATCTGAGGGACTGTCTCTTGCCGGTCACATCTACCCAGCCCATCAGAGCAGGGAGGCAGGGAATGCTGCATGTCCCATTCCTGAGGTAGATACACCTGGTGGGACCCAGAAGAAGGGCCTTCTCTGTGGTGGCTCCCTCTCTCTGGAACATCATTCCCTCAGAGATTAGAATGACCCCCTCACTAATACTTCTAGAAAGAGCTGAAAACCTGATTCTGCCAGTGGGCCTGGGGAACCCAGAGCGGGATGGAGCCCATTAAATGGCTCGTGTGATCTGCTGTTTTCGGGGCGGGGGATGGGAGCTATGAGATGACTTTTTTAAAATTATGTTTTTCCAGATTTTGTTCCATTGTACTTTATTAATTTGTTTGATTCTTTTTGTTTGTTTTTATTGTTTTTTTATTTTAAATACATTCTGTAAGCTGCCTCAAGTTGCCATGGGTAAATAGGGAGCAATATAAATTCAATAAATAAATAAGTAAGTAAGTAACTAAATAAGTAAATAAATGCATGGGCCGAATGGGCACTTGCCTGTGGGCCCCACGAGCATAGGGGCCCCATGCTAATCTGTGTATGTTAACCCTTCAATGCACCTCATATCCTATAAATACAACAACTGTATGGCTTATTGTGTTTTTCAAGCCTTGTGTATTGTTCAAATGTTTATCATAGAATAGAGTAGAATCCTTTATTGGCCATGTGTGATTGGACACACAAGGAATTTGTCGTGGTGCAAATGCTCTCAGTGTACATAAAAGAAAAGATACATCCATCAAGAGTCAAGAACCATCAGGTACAACACTTAATGATAGTCATAGGGTACAATAAGAATAGAATAGAATAGAATAGAATAGAATAGAATAGAATAGAATAGAATAGAATAGAATAGAATAGAATAGAATAGAATTCTTTATTGGCCAAGTGTGATTGGACACACAAGGAATTTGTCGTGGTGCAAATGCTCTCAGTGTACATAAAAGAAAAGAGACATCCTTCAAGAGTCAAGAACCATCAGGTACAACACTTAATGATAGTCATAGGGTACAATAAGAATAGAATAGAATAGAATAGAATAGAATAGAATAGAATAGAATAGAATAGAATAGAATAGAATTCTTTATTGGCCAAGTGTGATTGGACACACAAGGAATTTGTCGTGGTGCAAATGCTCTCAGTGTACATAAAAGAAAAGATACATTCGTCAAGAGTCAGAATCATAAGGCACAACGCTTAATAATAGTCATAGGGTACAGGAATCGTGTTGATTAGTTGTTTCTGCACAGCATATTTTTAATGTTTCAACACCAATTTTTTGTTGGAAGTGCCAATAAAATAAATATATATTTAGTTGTATCAACCATTTTAAGTTTAATTGTATCGACCATGCTCCAATACTGGAAGTTTTTAAAAAGATGTTGGATAACCATCTGTTTGAACCATTTGTAGGGTTTCCTGCCTAGGCAGGGGGTTGGACTAGAAGACCTCCAACGTCCCTTCCAACTTTGTTATTGTATTCTATTCTATTTACATTTTTATTCCTATGAGTAGTTGTCATAGGGCCCGCAGTACACTGCTTTGCACGGGGCCCATAATGCTGTTAAGACGGACCTGGCAGCCCCAATTCTATCACTCCTAGTCTTTCTTTTACGGCTATTCTAAATCTCTTCTTTTGTCTCTAATCCAGCACTGGGCTGGGCTGGGCTGCTTCTTGTCTCCCCGCTCCCTTTCTTGCAATCTGTTCCTTTCTTCCTGGGAAACCCCTCTGTGGTGCATTACAGGAATCTCAGTTTGGGGTGGCAAAAAAAATAAATAAATCCCCAAATCCATATGATTGTATTCAATCTTTATGCCAGAGGCAAGATGGAGAGAGGCTTCATTTAATGCTGCGATTCCAAAGGCATATTTCAGCCTTTGTATGAAATTGGCTCTCCTTTCCTCTTGATTGTGTCGCTAAAGAACTGTGCATGATGTTTCATTAACTCATTTTAAAAAGAATTTAAAAAGAGAGGCTGCCCTAAATATATTCTTTCTGGGTGGGATTTTGCTTCCCATATCAAAAGGGTTGATGGCACAGCTTTCTTTCCTTCTTTCTTTCTTTCTTTCTTTCTTTCTTTCTTTCTTTCTTTCTTTCTTTCTTTCTTTCTTTCTTTCTTTCTTTCTTTCTTTCTCTCTCTCTCTCTCTCTCTCTCTCTCTCTCTCTCTCTCTCTCTCTCTCTCTCTCTCTCTTTCTTTCTTTCTTTCTTTCTTTCTTTCTTTCCAGGCCAAATTGTGCCTGCATCAAATGATGAATTACGTTCATTTGGAAGTTCTATGCAGGGTATATAAATAGTTGGCTTAGACTTCATTACCATATTTCATGACTGGAATTGTTGGCTCCTGTTCACCATCGTTATCATTTTGCCCTAGATGACCCCTTTGACTTTGTTGTGGCAATATATTCTTAGCCCTCGTGGCCCTGTTCCTCTGCTGTCACAAACAGGGTTCATCGTGATTATTTCTCCTGTCCCGTGTTGCAGCTAATAATCTCTTTGTCTTAATTGCTAATCGTGTCTATTAGCAAATTACTTGGAGGGGAACAGCTCATTGCAAACTGCTTTGGCAAAATAGCCAAGCAAGCCTAAGATCCACATTTTAGGCAGTCCTCAACTTACGACCACAATGGAGCACTTAACTCTGTTGTTAAGTGAGACATTTGTTGAGTTTGGCCCCATTTTATGACATTCCTTATCACAGCTGTTAATTGAATCACTGAAGTTGACAACAGCAATAGCACATAGACTTATATACCACTTCACAGTGCTTTCCAGCCCTCTTTAAGCAGTTTATAGCATATTTGTTCCAAGTAATCTGGATCCTCATTTTACCCACCTTGGAAGGATGGAAGGCTGAGTCAACTGGGAGCTGGTGAGAATTGAACTGCTGAACTGCTGGTGCTCAGCAGTCAGCAGAAGTAGCCTGTGTTCAGAAGGATGGGAGGGAGGGAGGGAGGAAGGCAGGAAGGGGGGAAAGAAGAAAGGAGGAAAGAAGGAAAAAGGGAAAGAGGAATAGAAGAGGGAAAGAAGGAAGGTGGAGGGAACAGGAAAGAAGGAAGGGAGGGAGGGAGGGAGGAAGGAAGGGGAAAAAAGGGAAAAAAAGGAAAAAGCAGACATATACTGCTTCAAAGTGCTTTACAGCCCTCTCTAAGCAATTTAAAGAGTCAGCCTCTTGCCCCCAACAATCTGGATCCTCATTTTACTGACCTCGGAAGGAGGGAAGGCTGAGTCAACCTGGAGCCGGTGAGAATCGAACTGCCAAACTGCTGGTGCCTGGCAATCAGCAGAACTAGCCTGCAGTACTGCACTTTAACCAATCTTAAGCTAGTTAACCTGGTTGTTAAGTGCAATGGTTTCCCCATTGGTTTTGTTTGTCAGATGGTTACAAAAGGTGATCAAATGACCTGGGACATTGCAACTGTCTTAAGTATGAGCCAGCTGCCAAATATTGATCACATGACCATGGGGATGCTGCAAAAGTCATAACTCTGAAAAAAGGTGATAAGCCACATTTTCCAGTGCCCTTGTAACTTTGAACAGTCACTAAAAATGCTGTTGTGAGTCAAGGACTACCTGTAAAAAAAAGTTTTTAAGACAGTCTACGCCTGTAAATAGGATGGATGTGTAAAGACAGAGGATTCCTGATCTGCATAGGTGTAAAATTCTGAAAACTACAGTACAACAAATCTGCCCTGGAAAATACTTTGCAAACTACAGTAGCAATAGAACTTACATATCACTTCACAATGCTTTCCATCCCTCTCTAAGCAGTTTATAGAGTCAGCCTTTCTTTCTCTCCCCTAACTCCACCAAAAATGAGTCTTTGGGACCCTGCAAGGCATCCTGCTCCAACAGGCTGCACCGGTGCAACAAAATCTCACAAACACTCATTTCTGGTTGAGTTTGGCAGAGATAAATAAAGACTTCTGCTGCTTCTGCTGCTTTCCTTGCATGAAGCGAAAAGTCTCTCTCCCTCTGAGAGCAGAACTGCAATCCCAAATAAAGAATGATCGATTGGTAGGAAAATGGGGTGGGGAATTTTCCTGCAGACTTTTGGGGGGAATTTCTAGGGGTCTTTGGTCTGTGGGATTTAAAATTATGAGTTTGGTGGTCCTGGAGGTCTAAAAGGATGGTGACCCCTCCTTCAGAGCATTCTTCTGTAATCCCAAATGATTCTGCAAATAGTGGAGACTCTTAAAAGCTGAAGCTTTGACCTGAAGATGCATGCTTTCTCTAAGCACATGAGCTTCAATTTGGTACACTACCTGCACAGGGAAAAATGCAGAAAACTCTGCAGAAAAACTGTAGGAATCTGAGCCACGCTTGAGGTGTATGTATGTTGTTAAGTACTGAGCGTGGGCATGAAGAACGGAGACAAGCCGGTAACAATGAACTTCAAACTCTTTATTGTCATAGTGAAACAGCTCAGCTCAATGGCTGCAACGGCCCTCCTTATATAGGCAATGTTGTGAATGAATAAATGTGTTAATAAAGTTATTTAGAGCTTGAAGTCAAGTGCAGGGTTCTGGCCCTGCACTTCTGATTGGCCGTTAAATGGCGATATCAGATTGGTCCATTCAAGTGAATCTGATTGGCCATTAACGAGCCTATCTCATTGGTTAACGGAGCTAGTGCACCCTGGTTTCCATTGGTTAAATATCTAATAAGTTGCCTATATAAGGAGGGTCGTTGCAGCCATTGAGCTGAGCTGTTTCACTATGACAATAAAGAGTTTGAAGTTCACCGTTTCACCGGCTCATCTCCATTCTTCGCACCCACGCTCAGTACTTAACACTGGCGACGAGGATGGGATGTGGAGACGTCAAAGCTGACTGAACAATGAAGAAGACAACCGAGCACGTGGCTGAAATGCACAACGGTGGAAACATGTCCAGCGGCGTCATACCACCTGCTCCATTCAACCCAGCGCAAGAAGACTGGGACTCCTATATGGATCGTTTCCAAATGTTCTTGGAAACCAACAATTTGAAGGATGCCACGACCGGGAAGAAACGGGCGGTATTCCTAACGCATTGCGGGCCGACCGTATTCAAGATGGCCAAGGTGCTAGCAAAACCGGCAGAAGTAAAGTCTATGGACTGGGACGTCCTCGAACCCCTACTGAGAGCCCACTATGCATCGACCATGCCAACCCTCGTAAGGCGGCACGAATTTTACCAGAGAGATCAGCGGAAAGGAGAGAATGTTGCAGATTTCCTCGCGGACCTCCAAAACCTGGGAGACCTCTGCGGGTTCACTGATCTGGAAGAGGCCTTGAGAGACCGAATAGTTCTGGGATTAGATGCACCGCACGTGCAGAGCAAGCTGATGGCGAAAGGCGACATCAGCCTTGCAGATGCCATCGCGGATGCTACTGCAGCAGAAGCAACCAGGAAGTCGGCTGCCCCAATGCGCCACAACCGCACTCTGGTTCACCAACCGACTGGCGACATTTCACCCAAGTCAGAAGGACAGCTTGTGACAGCCTACCACGAGGATCTCTCTTCGTCATCAGACAGCGACGAAGAAGAGGTCCATCGACTGCGGTCCGAACGGGACCATTACCAGAAGTCCCAACACACATGCGCTGGTTGTGGGGCAAGCCACCCCAGGTCCGAATGCAAATTCTGTGACGCCCTCTGCCATGAGTGCGGGAAACGAGGCCATATCGGATGGGTCTGTAGAAGTCTCCTAGGACCCAGCTAGCCCTCGAAGGGGGCTAACTATCGTCAACCGACAAGAAACCATCCTGTAAGGCGAGAACCAGTGAACCACCAATGGAACAACCACTCCTACAGAAACAGAACCCTAAACTGCCTCACAAAGCAAGAAGAGGCTCACCAAACTATCACTATTGGTCACGCCTCCTCCTTGGATGCCAAGAAAATCCGAGTTAAAGTGGCCATCGAAAATCAGCCCTGCCTAATGGAAGTCAACTCAGGATCGTCCCTCTCGATGGTTTCCTGGAAGACCGTCAAGCAACTCATCCCTACTGTCCGGCGACAAGACCTCCGTTTCCAAAGACTCATACTTAAGGACTATCAGGGGAACCGGATTCCAGTCGTAGGATCCAGTCGAGTTCGGGTCTCGTTCAAAAACCATACAGCATACCTACCCTTGACTGTGATCGACAAGGACCGGCCTAGCCTGTTAGGCCTCCAGTGGTTCGCGCCACTTGGCATTGAAGTGGCAGGCATTCACCGAATCGGCAGCAGCAACTGGGAAGAGGACCTCGTCCAAGAATTCAAGGACGTCTTTGCAGAAAAACTAGATGAGTACAAGGGGACCCCGATATCATTTAACCTTAATCCAAAAGTAGCTCCCATCCGCCTTAAGCCTCGTCGGGTTCCATTTGCCCTTAAACCAAAGATTGACGAGCAGCTTGATAAGTTAATAGCCCAGGGTGTGTTAGAGCCAACCGATCACTCTCCCTGGGAGACCCCAATCGTGACACCCATTAAGCCGGATGGATCAATAAGTATTTGTGGGGACTACCGAGCCACTCTGAACCACGCCCTGCAGCAAAACGCATATCCGGTACCGGTGGTGCAGCACCTCCTCCATTCCCTGGGGGGCGGAAAAGTCCTCGCTAAACTAGACTTATCTCAGGCATATCAACAACTGCCGGTAGACAAAAAAACGACACAGGCACAGACTATCATGACGCACCGAGGTGCCTTTAAATGTACACGACTCCAATTCGGAGTGAGCGTAGCCCCGGGGATCTTTCAGAGCTTGATGGAAAGACTATTACAAGGGATTAAAGGCATTGTCCCATACTTTGATGATGTGTTAATTGCTGCCCCTACTTCAAAAATTTTACGGGATCGCCTGAGGATGGTCCTCCAGAAATTCAAAGACGCAGGTCTTAAAGTGAAGAAAAATAAGTGTAAACTGTGTACAGATCGTGTCGAATTTTTAGGGTATTTAATCGATAGTCAAGCCAGTCACCCTACCGATAGCAAATTGAGGGCAATAAAAAACGCTCCCAAACCTCGGAATAAGGCCGACCTCCAGGCGTTCTAGGCCTTATCAATTTTTATAATGTTTTCCTGCCGCACAAAGCAACTGTCGCTGAACCCCTACATCGTTTATTAGACAAAAGAGCAATTTGGGTATGGGGTCATAGAGAAAAGCAGGTGTTTCAAAATATAAAAAAATTACTGACTTCTGACGCTGTACTGATGCAGTACAATGAGACTTTGCCGTTAACGATCTCGTGTGATGCATCGCCTTTCAGAGTAGGTGCCATTTTGAGCCACGTTTTGCCAAACGGTAGCGAAGCCCCTGTTGCCTATTTCTCAAAGATGCTCTCAAAAGCAGAACGCAATTATAGTCAGATTGATAAAGAAGCTCTTGCTATTGTGTCTGCTGTCAAGAGATTTCATGAGTACGTGTACTGACCACAAACCTTTGCTGGGAATAATAGCAGGAGATAAGCCAACCCCCTATATATTATCTCCCAGAATGACTCGCTGGTCAGAATTCTTGGCTGCCTATAATTATCAGCTGCAACACCACCCGGGGAAAGCCATTCCCCATGCCGATGCATTGAGCTGAGCACCGCTTCCAGATACCATTGATGACCCCACGCCTACAGTAACAACGTTGCAGATCAAGACACTTCATACAATGCCATTAACAGCCCGAGATATCACGATGGAAACAAAACGCGACCCCGCCTTAGCACGAGTCCTCAGCTGGGTGGAACGCGGATGGCCATTGGACCGGGTACCTGATGACTTCGCCCCATTCAAAAGTCGACAAACAGAATTGTTTTCACAGAAGGGCTGCATTATCTGGGGCGATAGAGTCGTTGTCCCAGAGCGACTACAACGAGCAGTACTGAGAACCTTGCACGATGGCCACCCTGGCATCGTGCGCATGAAAGCCCTTGCACGAAGCTACGCATGGTGGCCAGGCATCGACAAGCAGATCGAGACTTGGGTCAAAGCTTGTCACAAATGCCAGGAAGTAAGCAACGCCCAACCAAAAGCAATCCCAACCGAATGGGAAGCATTGCGGGGACCCTGGTCCCATATCCATCTGGACTTTGCAGGGCCTACCAAAGGCCACACATTCTTGCTAACCGTGGATGCTTACTCAAACTGGCTCGAAATCCACCAAATGAAGAACACAACAACCGAAGCGGTCATTAAAAAACTGGACAGACTGTTTGCAACACACGGATTACCAGACGTTCTGGTATCCGACAACGGGCCCCAATTTACCGCGCTGTCCTTTGAACAGTACCTGGCGTACCGCAGTATTAGCCATGTGCTGACTTCACCTGTGCACAACCTGCGTCCAACGGAAGGGCCGAGCACATGGTACAATTCGTCAAGAAAACACTACAAAAAATGGACTATGACAACATCGAAGAAAAAATAAACTGGATCCTCCTTTTGCAGCATATCACTCCACACAGCGTCACCAACAAAACTCCCGCCGAATTACTAATGGGGCGGAAGCTCCGCTCCCACCTCGACCGACTACACCCATCGTATGAACCTGAGAAACTACACGGATCCAGCGGGCGATGCCGTACCTTCCAGGTAGGCGACTTGGTATTTGCTAAAAATTTGTCAGGCGATCCGTTGTGGGTCAAAGCGTCTGTAGTCCGAGTAACTGGCCCTCGATCATACCTCGTGCAATGCCGCGATGATAGACTATGGAAGTGCCATATTGATCAGCTACAATCAAGGCTGCAGTCAGGGATCTCTGAGTCCCCTGATGCCCAAACTAAGGGGGGAGGAGGTACAGAGGAAGATGAACTTGAATTAGCAGAAAACCTTTATGAAAGGAACGATAGTGGAACGGAACCACGTGAAGAGGAATCAGGGATGGAAATAAACTCGCCTCATGGTGATACCGAAGATGTTGGTGACAACGGAAATTCGAACTCAGAGTCAGAGGCACCCCTTTCACCAAACAACGCCCTACCTCAACAAGAGTGCAGCCAAATACCAGGTGCACAATGAAAATCAAAGAGACTAACAAAACAACCGTCCTACCTCAAGGACTACGTTACCGCACCCCATAAACGGAACCCGGGGGGAAGGGGTGTTGTGAATGAATAAATGTGTTAATAAAGTTATTTAGAGCTTGAAGTCAAGTGCAGGGTTCTGGCCCTGCACTTCTGATTGGCCGTTAAATGGCGATATCAGATTGGTCCGTTCAGGTGAATCTGATTGGCCATTAACGAGCCTATCTCATTGGTTAACGGAGCTAGCGCTCCCTGGTTTCCATTGGTTGAATATCTAATTAAGTTGCCTATATAAGGAGGGCTATTACAGCCAGTGTTTTGAGCTGTCACACAATGTAAATAAAGAGTTGAAGTTCACCATTTCACTGGCTCGTCTCCATTC